>VURO01015460.1:41397-51492 GCA_015108175.1 Pelvicachromis taeniatus
AATCATTTATTCTTGTTCTCTAAACAAACTTCCAGTTCGTGGCATACAAACATAACAGAGCCTGGATTTCCAAAGACGGTTGCCGTGGATTCCTGAAATAAGTCGCTTCTCCCATAACTTTTACATAAGAGCATGTTTGATGTCTCACAACAGACAGTCTGTTGTAATATTATCTAATCCAAACAAAACACTATGTTGGCTTCTTAAAAGATGTGGCTCCATCTAGTGGTCATTATTGAAACTATTCCTCACATAAGAAAAATGAAAGGACACAGAAAGACCAACAAGAGCTTCAGTCAGCGATTCAATAATACAAAACATGGATGCAAAACAAGTGAGTGGACACGACAGAGCAAAAAATAAATAAAAAAAAAATTCAGGTGTCATCTTTGGGAGCTTAAATATTTCACCTCTGATGGGATGGGAGTGTCCTCTTTAAAAATGTTCTCCATAGAGCACAAGGGGTCACTGCATTATTGGATTTATATGAAAATTGTGCCACTTATACACAAGGGCCTTCAAAATCACCAAATATTAACCCAGTTGAACACCCGTGGGAGATTTTGAACAGATCACTCTCCAAAACCATCATCAAACCCCAAGATGAAGTAATTATGACGTTCATCCCTCCAGTGAAGTTACACAAACTTGTAGAATTAGCATAGACTTAGAATCAGGTTGTTCTTGCTGCACTTGTGGCCACGTCACCTTGTTAAAAGACTTTATGGTGCTTTAATTTTTCATCTGTCTGTAGGTGGAAATCTGATGCTGTTGTTGATAATTACAACCCCATTTCCAAAAAAGTTGGTATCCTGTGTTAAATGTGAATAAAAACAGAATTAAATGATTTACAAATGTAACATGTTAAGAAAAACACAAGGTCATTTTGAATTTGATGGCAGTAACATGTCTCAAAAAAGTTAAGACAGCTTCATGTTTATGACACTTGATGTTTTCAGTTGGTGAAATGTCTGGACTGCATGCAGATCAGTTCACCACCTGGGCTCTTCTGCTATGAAGACATGCTCTTGTCACAGATGAGGCATGTAGTTTAGCTTTGTCTTATTGAAATATGCAAGGTCTTCCCTAAAAAAGGTTGGATGGCCGCCCACCTCTTTAGTAAAAAGGATGCCGCATCCATGGAATTCCAGATTCGTCTGACCACAGAACAGTTTTCCACTTTGCGTCTGTCCATTTTAAATGAGCTTTGGCCCAGAGAAGAGGGCAGCGTTTATGTATCCTGTTCACATATTAATCGTCTGAACTAAAACAGCCAATCAGTACGGCTTTTTTTCCTTGCATGACCGCTTTAATCTGCATTTGTGGATGAAAGAGTGAATGGTTTTCCAGAAAAGTTCCTGAGTCCATGCACTGAGGTTTGTAGATGCAGTTTTCTTGCAGATTGGTGCATCTCTGACTATCGTTAGTTAAGATTCTCCTTTATACACAATCATGTTACAGACCTTTTCCAAGTTAACCAAATTACTGTCAAAATGTTCCTCCAGCCAATTCTTTTTAGCACCACTTACTTTTCCAGTCTTTTGTCGCCTCGTCCCAATTTTTTTTTTTGCTGTCATCAAATTCAAAATGACCAAATATTTTTCATGAAACTGTAAAATGTCTAAAAAGTTTAAACATTTGATAGCTTTTCTATGAATAAAATATTTGTGTTTATGAGATTTTATCAGTCCAGAATTGTAAAGCAGTAAAATATTTGATCTTAATCTGATGCGCTGATCAGAGCTGTGATTAAAATTTTTGTGGGACCGCAGAAGATTTTCAGATTTCAAACTGGGCGGTGGCATTCTTTAGTTTGGGAAGGGCTGTTGTAAAAGACATGCAAGGCTCACAGAGATAAATTTACACAAAGAGAGGCTGGTGCTCCAAATTCTTTGGTATGCTTTTGGGAAGCACACTGCGAAACAGTTCCTGAATATTTTATAGAAAATATTCAATTTTTTGCATCAGAGCAGAAAACTAGTTCGGAGTGAACACAGTTACAATCAGCAGAGCCGAAACCCTTGCAGTGCTGCGATGCACTAAAATAACCCGACTGACAGCGACATGATAAAACAAAGAGAGAAAGTATGAGGCGACGAGAGAATAAGAGAGGAGAACTGATGCACAGGCGCCAGCTGAGCTACTGTTTCAGACTACAACAGGAACAAAAGAGCACACAATTCCCACAGTTCATGTACATAGTGTGGGAGGGCGTCGACACACCCCACTGCAACTTATGTTTGTATTTACATTCGTATTCTTCAAATCAAAACAAGTTCAACTGCCATTAGAAAGCCAGTATAGCTGTATTTATTATTAACTTCATTTTAATATGCAATATATAGTGCAAATCAAAGTTTTTACCCATTAACTTGACAATTATTTAGCCGTGAATTTCATTTTTATGCTGGTAATACCCTACAGCAAAGCCTTATGCATAAATATAATGCTTATCCTCAAGTTTGTCACCATCTTCATGTAATCACAATACATGAAGACAGTGACAGTTCACTGCACATTAGCTTGATTTGTACCACGGAGAAGGAAATGAGCTCCAAATGCAGGGCAGCTTTTTCCCAAGTGAGCCACTCTCTGCATGTTCTGGGGTTTTGGAGAGCTAAAAAAACCCCAGTGTACATCTAAGACTGCTCCAGTTAGGATATAAAATGGATGATGAAGCCAACTAAATTTAGATCCTAGGCTGAAAGCTCCAATCCCACAGCAGAGGTTGGTTTCCCGGTTTTCTCTCAAAGAGGACCCCAACCCCCATCTGACCTTACAAAAACACAGATGGATGCAGAAGACTGGAGTATGCTTGAGCGGTGAGATTTTTTTTTTAAAGCAGCTGAGCATTTCTTAAACACGGCTTCGTCTCAGTGTTTGTCCCTCTGAGCTCTCTGCAGTTTTTCTTTACAGTCACTCTCTGTGTTCTGCTGCCATCTCCAAAATAATATCCGTTTCAGTACATGGCGACGCTGCGTCTCATATTAACAGCCGCTGACACGAACCACTAAAATAAAACACAGTGCGAAAGTGTTGTTTCGCCACAAGGAGCTTAGAGAAGCTTTTAAGTAGGACGAAGTGAAAGGACTCGCTCTTTGTGACAAAGGATTAAGAAAGAGAAGAGGATGAGCGGTGGCTGGGTGCTTTCTAGCCTCAGCTCAAACATTTAAATGCCCCTTTTTTCAATATAAGTGCTCCAGACAGCTGCAGTTTTTACATCACAAGGGTCTTTAAGGATGTCAAACACAATGCATGAACGAAACAGGAATCTGCAGTACCTGAAAGAAACGAACTGCACAATTTGTACGATTAATGCAGTGCAGATTAGGGTTAGAATTAGGGTCACAGCGGCATAATCAAAACCTGCCAGCAGCATTGTGTTTTAAACTGTGGTAACTACAGCAGCTGTCAAAACTGAACTGCTTTAGACCTTCAGCTCATGTTATCAGCTGCGCCACTCCTCAGTCGAGCTCGCTTGCTTTCTGCCTTTAGTCTAATTTGAATACCTAACTAGTATTCAAACTCCCACGATGGGCAAATTTGTCTAGCACAGAGTCAAGTCCGGTTTGCTTCAGTGTCCCAACACTGCACCTTGATTTGTTATCTCCCACTCTTCTTCCCCCTCAAAGACAGAAGCATCCACAAAACACCAAAGAGCTGGAGCATCTCCCCACCCTTGCATACAAACATACAAATGAAGAATCTAGCCTTACATGCTGCTCTTCTTGTGAGGAGAGCTGACAGATCCCTTCCTGTGCTGGCTGAGGGAGCCCCCCATGGCAACAGCAGCGTCTGTGTTTGTTACAGGTACGTCCCAAATGTCCTCTTTCACTTCTGAGTTTCACCTCTGCGTCTCCTCCCAACAGTCTGGCTCAGCTTCAGAGCAGCACGACACACCGCTCCTCATGGCTGACTAGTTATTATTTAACCAAGTGGCCTCTCCTCTTTCCGCTTTCACTCTCTGTTGATGCTCTACAGAGCATCATCAGCACTACATGTGAATGGTGACAGTCCCGCCTCCTTGCTCTACCTCCCAAGCTCCATCATCTCCCCCTCTCTCTCACTCGAAACATACACACACAGACACACAGACACACACACACACACACACACACACACAAGGACCAATAACAATGGCCCTTGGAGAAAGACGGAGAAGTTAAATGTGTGTGTGACGGGGGAAAATTAGGAACAAGCCCAAAGAGTTGGAGAGGAGGCAGATACAGTGTGTGTGCCAGTGTGTCACGGGGGTATCTGGCAGATTTGATAGAATTGTTTAAGACAGAGAGAGCCTCTTCTATTGTTCGTGGGCTGAGTAACTGATCTGACATCCAGGGGGAGGGAAAGAGTTGGTGGCATAAAACACAGCTCCACTTGTTGTACCACATTCCCGCTACCTGCTGTGACCCATAGCCCCCCCAAAAGAGATTTAACATGACTACAAACATGCCCTTTCACTGTAAGTGAGTTCCTTTTGTTTGTACACTTTCATTTCTTACGCTGATTGGTTAGATTTTGACCTCTTAACCCTTAATCAGCCTCTAAGTTTACTTGAGAATCAGGCCATACAGTGTGATTAACATGACAAGAGGCTTAATCAAGGCTGATAAAGACTAAACACTTTTATGAAAATAAAAAAGCTATTGTTTAACCATTAATTTGAAGGAAAGCACTTATATGGTTGGTCCAATCCTCTCGCTGAGTCACAGTGCAGCAGAGACGCTTAATGAATAAATAAAGAAATCACAGCTCTTGATTCAAGCCAGTCTGACCACGTCTGTCTCTAATGATTAAATGAAGAATGGTTTAAAACTTCACGGTGTTGCAGGGTCAGTCACCCAAAAGCTTTAGTATATAACTTCCTCCCACTCAAGTGAATCACACGAGGCTCAGTATGGAGGTCCCAGCTTCTGAATGACATATATATATATACTCAAAAAGTACAACTACAGAAATGCACTGAAAATATAAAAGTAGAATTTATCAGCTATTACTGCATGCATTAACTCTTTTGTAGTCTCTCAGCCTGCGAGCTACTTGTTATCGTTTTGTTTTGTTTTTTATCGGTTGCATTCAGAAAACACGAGCATTAAAACGAAGGCAAACACCTCTTACGAAAAGCTTTAAGACAAACCGTAAAACCAAGTTCAAGACTTTGACTTGCCTCATTGCTTTTGCCCAAGCCTGGAGGTCAACTGAAACGCTGCGACTTTTGGTGTGTTTATCATTGAACTGCGCATGCCCGAGTGATTTGCTATAGTAACGACAATGAGATTGTACATCTGAGAATTATGAGCTACGTACTTCGTGTGTGGTTTACTTTGTTTGGCTGCTCTTACTTACGTTAAAACATCACCTCGTCTTTGTTTGAAGGATTTATTACTTTGTAAATTTGAATAGACTGAGAAAGCTTGTTGTTGAGTTGCCTCTGGCTTTTTAAAAAAGCTCATAAAATCACCTAAATAAAATGTAATAAACATATACAGATTTGTCATGGAAACCTACCTGATGAGGCTGTGGTACTTTTTCTTTTCTTTTTTATCTATGACTGTAGAAAACATGGAGGACACGGTCACTGGTCAGAACAATGAGGCGACTGCTGAATGTCAGTTGCTGCCAAAAAGCCACCAAAGGCAGACTGTAATGCAAACGCTGTCTCCAGGTGGAAAACAGGAAGAGTGATACACCTCCTGCTTTCAGGCCTGCAGGTATCAGGCTTGTTATGTTCTCCTTTATCTTGCAAAACTTGTGCACAGATTTTAAAATGTACAATTCTTATTTACATTTCAAGCTATAAAAACAATTTCTTAATGTTTGTGGTTGTTACAGTAACAAATATAACTTTTTTTCTACTCTGATTTCATGTTTTTGTCTGATTTTAGATCAACTGTGCTAATACAGTATGTCAAAATGAAAAACTAACGTTAAATTCAGACATGTGAGGTTGTGCTGAAAAGAATGATACCAAACAAGCCAAGATAAAGTTTTCAAGATGAAATGTAGAGGTAATATCAAAGTAGTCAAAAACAGTCAATTATACCCTAGACCCCAGAGGGTTAAACTTTTTTTTTTTTTTTAAAGTAACGCAGAGGTTACTTTTTCAAGCAATTAGTTACTTTTATAAAATTGTAACTCAAGTCACAAACTCAATTGCTTTTTCGAAGAAGTAGCTAGTAAATGTAACTAATTACTTTTTCAAAGTAATTTGCCCAACACTGTTAATGAACAGAAATGCAGAGGGTTTACAACAAGGTACAAACTACCGATTATTTATCTGTCTATACATACCACATTATCAGTCAACAATGTCATGGTGTGGATGTATGTGGATGCCAGCGGAACCGGGCCACCTGCATTTATTGATAATGTGAGTGTACAGGGCTATAAACTGATCAGATACTACTTCACAGTGCAGATGGATAAGACAATATTTGCATACTGCAAAAAAAAAACAAACAAAAAAACCCCAAGAACTTGTCAGGGCAAAGACATGGGATATTCTTCAATGGCCAAGTCAGTCACCTGATCTCAATGCAACAGAGAAGCTTTACACTTACTGAAGGCAAAACTAAAACCAGAGAGACCCATTAAGCAACAACTGAAGGTGGCTGCAGTGAAGGTCTAGTGGAGTGTCTTAAGGCAAGAAACAACATGTGATGAAGTCCATGGATTCTAGAAATAAACCCACAAAATCTGTTTATTTATTTATTTCAAATTCAAAACAATCACGATTTAATGAACCCCCAAAAAGCACAACACATTTGCAATATTTTATTATGGCACATAAAACATGTAACCACATTTACAGGATATCAGAAAGGATTTTTTTTTTTTTTTTTTTCCATTTGGTATATAAGAGTATATCAGTATAAAGTGCCCACAACAATGGTTATGGTTTTGAAGAAGACTCAAGGAATATTAAGTCCTGTTTTTCTACTGTTTATCATGGCTGTGGTTTATAAAGTGAAATTTACAGACAATCATTAGGTTCAACAGAACATCATCATGGATACGGTGCATTTAGTGCATTTCTAAAAGAAGAAAAAAGAACCAGGCGAGCAAGTTAATTCATTATTTGTGCAAATGTTACATGCAGAGAGCTGTGCTGCCCTGATAGTGATAACAAAGGAGTCTTACAAAAGGTAAATTACTCTAACACACAGTTTCTAACTCATTAGTCTTGACATTATGTTGGTTGATATGCAAATTTATCTTACTTGTAACACTGATATTGTCCAACAAATATATATTTCTATATAAAATAAATAACTTTGAAACATCTTTTTATACATCTTGTACTTGAAATGAAATTCTTATGAATTTTACAACAAAATTCTTTTGCTGTGTGCATAATATTCATCACCATTTTAGGGTGTAAGAATTGAAACAGGATCAGAATATGTTGCAAAATTCTGTGCTATTATAACAAAGAAGTGCATGCAGTACAAACAGAAAAGGTGATTCAGTACAAAGAAAGGGATAAGAGAAAGATGATGACTTCACCCGTGGATAACGCCAAAGTTACAACGGCCTGAAGATTGTAGTCTGCATCAGAAGCAACTATATCTTAGGACAGACGATGTATCGCTGGGCCAAATGCAAAGAAACAACAAAGAAGAAAGTGGTAAAGAGGGAATGGCATAAATCTGAGGGAGAGTGAGTGAATGTGACCTTTCCATTAGTTTACACAATGAAATTAAAACACAGAATACCAACCCACACTTAAGAGTGCATACAAAAAGACACCTGCATTCCCAAACATCGTCATGGTTCCTTCATACAGATACATGTGTTAGACACAAACATTACTTACATTAACAGCAGTATGTTTGTGAAGTAACTGGAGTGACACCAACATTACCAAAACACTGCACATATGTATGGGAAAGGAGTTTTGGGTTTCAAGTGTCTCTGATGTGGGCAGAGAGAATAGAGCTGCCAGAAAACTTGTAACAGACAAAACAACATTTATTTTCCTATTTATAAAGCAAAAATCCTATTAAGTCAAACAAAACAACTCTACATGTGTGACTCCAGACTCTGCACAGAGTTGGGAAATATATCAAAGTTTTACAGAATATAAATAAATATAAAAGAATATATTTGCCATTTAGATTTTATGAATGAAATTGTAAATATGTTTTTGTTGAGAAGTACAGAGAAGTGCCACCTGAAAATGAGTTCTAGTTTGACATGTGACGACAATTACAAAGGTATTGTGCGTGTTTTCTGGTAGTTGTAAGCACGATATTTCAGTAACTGACAAAGTGCAATTTGAAGTAAAAGAAGAATAAAGTAAAGAATGATTAAAAATAGTGCAACCAGAAGCACGACGGTGCTTCCTGTAGTGGCAAGAAGCAGTCGCCATCCTAAATTAGGGTTAACCAACATACTCGAACCTAGATCACCTAACTGGAGTCAAACTATCACTACTGAAGGGTTTGGATAGATTCTGGCAGGCGTGTATCATCCCGACAGTAAGGCGTTCTGGAAAAATAACGTACAAACTCTGGCTTCATCGGCGGTCCTTCATTTTCCTAAAATCAGGCAAACATTTATTCATTTATACAACTTTCCTACTGTTGTGGCTGTTCGATGGCTACACCTAGGTTGTCGTAAATCTCTTTCAGCAGCAGTAGAGCTGTATCCTCTGATTCCCTAACAAGCAGAAAGACAAACCTTTTATTTGAAGTAAAAACATTTAAATCATTCACATAAATCCTGCACTGATATATATATATAAAAAAAAAAAAACTCACCAGTAACACAGATGAGACTGGATGGCAAACAGGTACTCGTTGAAGCTCTCAATGGGTTTCTCCTGAAGCACATAGTCGATGCGTCGTCCTCCATTTAACATCCCCATTTTAATCTTGCTGTGCTCTCTTTCTTCCGGTGACTCTGAGGACTCTGCCTCATCACACCCTCCTGAAGGGACAGAAGTCATTACAGACGAGGTTGCACGCACCGAATCAATGACAAAACCCAACAGAGGCTGTGTTGTGTAAAATAATAACAGATAACTAAGTGAGAGCAAAGAGGAAAACGTTCTGAAAAAAACAAAATTTACAGAGTAATGCAAGTTAAATGTAAACAGTGCAGCTAAATCTACCTCTGCAAACACTACTAACATCACTCTGAGACTCCAAACATCAATCAGTATATACAGTGGTTGCAAAAGTATTCGGCCCCCTTGAACTTTTCCACATTTTGTCACATTACAGCCACAAACATGAATCAATTTTATTGGAATTCCAGGTGAAAGACCGATACAAAGTGGTGTACACGTGAGAAGTGGAACAAAATCATACATGATTCCAAACATTTTTTACAAATAAATAACTGAAAAGTGGGGTGTGCATAATTATTCAGCCCCCTTTTGGTCTGAGTGCAGTCAGTTGCCCATAGACATTGCCTGATGAATGCTAATGACTAAATAGAGTGCACCTGTGTGTAATCTAATGTCAGTACAAATACAGCTGCTCTGTGACGGCCTCAGAGGTTGTCTAAGAGAATATCGGGAGCAACAACACCATGAAGTCCAAAGGACACCAGCAGACATCAATGAACCATTGAAGTTCATGTCAGGGACCATGAACTTCAATGTGTGAAGGTCAGGGATAAAGTTATTGAGAAATTTAAAGCAGGCTTAGGCTACAAAAAGATTTCCCAAGCCTTGAACATCCCACGGAGCACTGTTCAAGCGATCATTCAGAAATGGAAGGAGTATGGCACAACTGTAAACCTACCAAGACAAGGCCGTCCACCTAAACTCACAGGCCCAACAAGGAGAGCGCTGATCAGAATGTGCAAAGCTGGTAGAGACAAACCCTAAAAGACTGGCAGCTGTAATTGCAGCAAAAGGTGGCTCTACAAAGTATTGACTCAGGGGGCTGAATAATTATGCACACCCCACTTTTCAGTTATTTATTTGTAAAATGTTTGGAATCATGTATGATTTTCGTTCCACTTCTCATGTGTACACCACTTGGTATTGGTCTTTCACCTGGAATTCCAATAAAATTGATTCATGTTTGTGGCTGTAATGTGACAAAATGTGGAAAAGTTCAAGGGGGCCAAATACTTTTGCAA
>VURO01015461.1:2864-30631 GCA_015108175.1 Pelvicachromis taeniatus
AGAAAGCAAGTGTGCAAACTAAGATGTGTTTTTATACGATTACCTCAATCTAAATTATGATCTCCAGATGTAATGCAAGTTCCAGTTAAAACAAATGCAATCATGAAAGGCTCCTTATGAGTCAACACATCAAAAATTATAATCTAATTTATTACAGTGCAACTATCTGGGATCATCTTTTTATATCATGTCCTGGTTTTTGTACTGAAGGGGTGATTTCCAGTTGGTGTTCAATGAGCCCAAGGCAGGGATGTGAAACATACAGCCCGGGGGCTAGATCCGGCCTACCAAAGGATCCATTCCAGGACAGAAAATGCCTTGCAGCTTTAAAAAAACCAACAAAAAAAAAAAACCCTGTAGCATTTCCTGGAAATGACATTGTTTTTAATATTTAAAATGTTTTCAAAGCATAAAAAACAATTCAAGGTAGTTGTAATGACCAACTGGTCACCAAGAGGTGGAGCGTGTCAGTGATCATGAGGCGATTGCAAAGAGTGGGAAGCAGCTTGTCTTCTAAAAACATTGCATCTTATTGCCAACTTTACCTCCATTCAGACACAGAGTGTGCAGATTCAGTCTTATTGTGGTTTTATTGATGTATTAATGCACAAGTCATTTTGAAGGCAGCAGCTGACTGCGAGTGGTTGCAGACCTGGTCCTTGATACTGTTGGCTAAATATACTTTCATGATTAACAGTTGAAATCGTTACCTAAAATTACAAATATAAAAGTTATTCACTAAAATTATGGGCTGAAATTAAAATTGTTAGCCACTGTTTGAAATGATTGTGTAAAAAAATAAACCGATAAGACTTGCTGAAGGTTTCATTAGTAAAGCTAATTTATTGATAACACATACTTTCAACTAAGTCTTCAAAGTCTAATGTACTTGTACTGAGGTAGAAGCTTTGGGAAAGGTTTAGTTACATTGTGTATGACAAAACATCTTCCCACCGATGGACAGTAGAAACGTATTTGCTTACCAACAGGAAAGTGGCTGCCAGGAGAAGAAGTTTGGTGTGTGACTCCATACTGAGCGGAACTAGAAGATGAAAATAGAATACAAATGATGGGATTTTTACTTTTTCTGAGCAGATATTTGTACTTTTCTGTGATTTAAGCGCTGGAACAAAGCCATGATTAAATAATACACTGTTTAGGACTTTGGTCTACTTGGAAATGTTAAAGAAGTCTGATACTAGCCAGAAAGCTGTAGTTAAATTTTTTTTCTTAAAGAAAATTAGCTGGAGTGGTGTTAATGTCTTTTTCACTGGTGACTTTATTAGGTACACTTGTTTGGCTGCCTGTTAACATAAATCTGACCAGCTAATCACATGCCAGCAACTCAAAGCTTTTAGGCATGAAGTCATGATGAAGACAGCCCACTGAAGTTCAAAGTGAGCATAACAATGAGGAAGAAGATGATTTAAGTGACTTTGAATGTGACATGAATATTGGCGCCACAATGGTCTGAGGAAATATCCAGTGAACAGCAGTTCTCTGGGTTAAAGTGCCTTGTTGATGCAAGACGTCAGAGGACAATGAGCAAATTGCTTCAAGCTTGATAGGAAGACAACACCAACTCAAATAATAACTTTATTGTTAAAGTTTAAAATGGCACTTTTCAAAACGGAGTTGCAGCCATGGTATGCAGAAGAGTGCGTCTGAATGCACAATACATCAGGCATGCTAGTTACAGCAGCAGAAGACCATACTGGGTGCCACTCCTGTCAGCTAAGATCAAGAAGCATATTGAGGCGACTTGTTGAGGTTTGGTGTTTTAAATAAAACTGAATGTTGTCGATTTCTGCCTCAACATTCAGTTGGTAGTTTCAGACTTTGAAATGAACAGCATGGAGTTATTTATATCCTGCCTTGTATAAATGGTTCGGGGTCCTGATGGTGTGTCAGATATTTTTTTGGCACTCTTTGGGCTTAGTATGAACAGTATTTAAACACCACAGTCTACCTGAGTATTGTTTCTGACCACGCCCATCCATTTATGACCACAGTGTACACATCTGCTGATGGCACCTAAGCTCAAACCATCTCAAACTGATTTTTTTGAACATGAGCAAGCTCAAATGACCTCCACAGTCACCAGGCCTTAATGTAATGGAGTAACTTTGGGATGTGATGGAGTTTCAAATCATGAACTTGCGGCAAACAATTCTGTTGCAGCTGTGTGATACTGTGATGTCACTACAGACCAAAATCTCTGAGGGGTGTTTGCACCACCTTGTTGAATCTCTGGCACAAATAAACTTCAATTTAGTACTAGCAAGGTATACCTAATAAGGTACCTGGTGAGTGTACTTTATTAAATTTGTCTGCTGTTTTTCTTTCAGTCACATTTCTTAGCTGTTCTTTATCAGCTCTGAAGAGGTCTATAAAATTGAACTTGGTCCAAAACTAAACACTCAGAAAGGTATATGATCTCTAGCATCCTGTCAAAGAGAAATTTGTAATGTCATTTATTGAGGTATAGAACTCACCCTCCAGCCCAAAATATTCATGGTCCATGTTGTGTTCATCGTTGAAGCCGGGCCATTTCTTCCATATTGTGCCTATTTCCTCACCAATGTTGGAGACAATCTAGTGTATAATTTTAGACCAAATGAAAGCACTGCTGCAAAGATACACTTTTCAGTCATACTTTTGTGAGTTATAAATATTCCAACCTGGAATTGTTGGTTGGAGAAGCAACGGCATGGGCAGCAGGAGCCCTGGATTCGGATGGTAGAAGCTCCTGCTGAACTGCACACCTCCAGGAGGGGTGTAAACATGCTCCACCTGAAAACATGGTCACCAACACACAGCAACTCACTAACCGCGCACTAAGTCTCCTGGCAGATAGACTGGCTAGTGCTTCACACAGGGGCGCAGCCCAGTCTTGATGGTTGGATGATTACATTTTCAGCTGTCATGATTCTGCAGCACCAAAGCAATTGTTTGCTCGGTGTCAGAAGAGTTCAATTTGGGGCATGCTTTATTGGAGCACAACTGAGAGAATATTTATACCAAGTCGAACTCTGGTCACTGAAACCTCTGCCAGGCCAGTCCTAATTGGGCGCAACTTCACCGACTGTTGCTTCTGGAAAGCTCTAAATTCGACACACAAAGACACCCCCGCTAACCCTGGAGTCAGATTTAGGCCAGATGAAGAAGGAAGTATTTTGGGTTGACGACAGAAGAGCTGTGAGCCTGCAATGCCTCCCATTGGCCAACATTCCCATTAGGAAGGATGTCGCATTCCTTCCCCTACGAGCCCACGTCAGCTCTGTTGGTGTGTTCTTGTGTGCAGACAGCTGTGCTGTGCATTAACCATCCCAGGTTTATATTACACTCAGGCTGTTCAGAACAGTAAAGGCCCCCAACTGCTATTTACAGACGGGCCTGGACATCTAGGGTGGGCCAATGGGATCCAAGGCCTTGAGTGACATGGAAAAAGGCTCACATGTGAAGTGTTTAGTCTGGCAATATAAAATGCTACTGGTGTTTATTCACTCAAAAATGTAAAATTATTGTAATATTAATAATAAAAAAAAAATGCTATATGAAGGTTATTCTTCAAACTCAAATGATCCACAAAACAGTCCTTTTTATCCGGACTAGTTCCTTACTTCTAGGCGGACTGCTGTTACTCATTATTATCAGATTCTTCTAAAAGCTCCCTGAAAATACTTCAGTTAATCCAAAATGATCACAGGAACAAATTACTGACAGGGACTAGAAAGAGAAAGCATATTTCTCCCATATTGTTTTCTCTTCATTGGCTCCCTGTTAAATTCTGAATCAAATTGAAAATCTTTCTGATCACATACAAGATCTTGAATAACCAGGCCCCCTCTTATCTGAAAGACCTCACAGTACCATATCACCCTAATAGAGCAGATTGCTCTCAGGCTGCTGGATCACATGTGGTTCCTGGAGCATTTAAATGTAGAACGGGAGGCAGAGCCTCTCTTTTGTCAAACCAGCTCCCAGTTTGGATTCAGGAGAAAATTTCCCAGTTTACTTTTAAGATGAGGTTTAAAATGTTCCTTTCTAATTAACTTATAGTCAGGGCTGGACCCTGAGCCTGGTTCTGCCAGAGGTTTCTTTCTTTTAAAGAGAGAGTTTTTCCTTCCCTGTGTCGCCAACTGCTTGCTCACAAGGGGGTCATCTGCTTGTTGGGGTTTCTTTCTAATATTGTAGTGTCTTTACCCTACAGAGTAAAGTGCTTTGAAGTGACTGTTGGCACTATATAAATAAAACTGAAATGAATGAGTGCAGACTAAAGACCTCTGTGGACTCCTTCAGACATAAATTATATTTATGTTTAGAATTTTTGTTAACCCATTAACCAAAGCCATTAATTGGTAAAATTCAGTTCATTAGATTTCACAGCGAACCTAAAGAGGTTTATGTTTAAGTATGTCTCCTTAAGATAAATCTTCACCTCTAAATTTACCTACCTCTGATGTACGGTGCCAATGAGATGGTTTTGAGGTGTGTACGCTCTCATCTCCATCAGGCAGCAGCCAAGGCAACAGGCATCCACCCGGAGGGGCCTTTCAAAATAAAAGACCTGAGTACCCTCGCTGTCAAAGCCTTTCAGGGTGCAGGCCCGAGCTGGACCACAGCACTGCAGACACAGACAGGAGCTCTCTGAAAGGAGGGAGAAGTGTAAAAATCCTGAGAATATACTGGAAAACATCAGTAGTTAAAAGAGTAAGACACATGTGGTAGAGCGGGACAAATACCTTCCACAGCCACAAATGGCTGTGACCTGCTACCTTCTGTAGTGATGTTATAGATCTTCCTAGGAACACACTGAGGACCTGCAGTCAGGATGTGGTATTTTCTTAACACACACACACATCTAAGCAAGAATCCTATTTTACATGAAAGAAAAAAGTACTCCTCCTCACCTTGCAGCTCTGGCTTAGCAGTGATATGAATCTCACACGCAGTTTCCAGCACAGACATAAAGCATGATCTCACTACACTACCAGCCTTCTCCCTCTTCTTCTCTGACCTGTTGAGCTTCACCGGTGGCTGCATACAGCCATCATCAGCAGTCAGGCCCAAAAGCTGCTCTTCAGATTGCAGGTCGGAAGGCGTTTGGTAAGATTTGGGTAGAGTGCTTTGAGTCTGGCACTCACAGGAGGGCCCACAACGGTTGTGAAAAGCCCTGAAGGCCATGTGAATGTGCTTCTCTCGCACAAGTCGTCCAAAGGGAAGAGGCTGATTGATCACCGCTGACATGGTCTTAAACTGAAAACATGATCAAACTGAAACCTTAAAGAAAACATTTAAAGGATGGATGCTTTAACTCATATGCAGTCTATAGGCTGCAAACAAGTTACTTAAATAAAGTATAGTAGGTGCTTAAAGAAGAAAACCCGCACAGATCTTTCAAATTACCCAAAAAGTTGTGAAAGTGCGTAAAATGTAAATAAAAACTAAATTTAATATGTGATGATTTACAAACCTCAAACCCATATTTTATTCACTACAGAACATAGAAAACATGTCAGATATTTAAACTGAGAAAATGTACCATTTGAAGAAAACACTAAGGTCATTTTGAATTTGATGGCATCAGCACATCTCAGGGCCATGTTTACCCCTGTGTAGCATCCCCCCTTCTTTTAATAACAGCCTGTAGACATCTGGGTACTGAGAAGAGACCAGCTGCTGGACTTTTAGAAAAGCTAGGATTATATCTGCTCAGCACTACTGGATCTTTGTCATATTTTTGTTTAATGGTGCAATTAACTCAATTAGCTGTAAAATGTTCCTCCAGCTGTTTACTTTTAGTGCCACTTACTTTCTCAGCCTTTTGCCCACCCCAATTTTCTGAGCCATTTTCTCAGTTTAAACATTTGATACATTTTCAATGTTCTATTGTTAATAAAATATGTGTTTATCAGAGTTTCAAATTATTGCATCACAACACCACAACAAAACAGTCTCAAAAACCATAGTAAAAAGTTCATAAATAAAACTATAAATAATTTTTTTTAACGTTTAAGCTTGCAGTTTAAAATGTAATAAATACTTATGTTGTGATCAAAAGTTTGAGGGGAAAAAAATGGAGCTTTCCCTCTCCTGTACTGTGTTTCTTGACAGTTCCCTGGTAACAATATTAACATCCTCCTTGCAGTAGTAGCCAGCCTAAGACTTTTTCACATTCAGATCACATATTCCTGTCTCACCACCACAGCATCAAACCGAAGCTCCCTTGTATAAACGGCGATGGCTCATAGAGTTTCTAAACTGGCTAAAATCTTCCTGGAGCCTTTACTCATCATGTATTTGCAATAAGAGATTAGATACAAAGAAAACAGCACAATAGAGCATCACAGGCCTGCTTACCATCAGTGTTCACCCTCCACAGACTCGGGTCATCTAAGCATTACAAGCAAGAAACCAGGCGAGCCTTCATGAGTCATCATTATCTGGAGGGGCTAAACCTTCTTACCCCCCTGTGTGTTTGTGTGACTATTCACATAGCACTGTTTGGCTTTGTGAGTGTTTTTCGGCCTTCTCACTTCAGATCCATCTCAAAACCACTCCGTTTCCATCCCAACCAGCCGGATCTGCCTTTTGTTGGGGTAGAAAGGCACCACTCAGTCATGTAATTGAAATGCTTCCAGAGGAGGGGGGCTGTGCAGGATATTTGTGCTTCAGTGGCAGGTTTGGGGGTGGAGGGGTGGGGACAGAAACCTTCCACTGGCCTCAAAAATGACTCAGTTACAAAAATCGCACGATTAAAATGCTTTTATTGATAAAAAGAAAAGTTATCATAGGTTATAATGAATGAAATATGTGATCAACACCATGTCTCGTGTCGCTTGCCCTTAGTTTTGTTAAAAATTAACAGCATGTGAAAAAGTCCACTTAGAGCAAACACTGAGATGGTAATAAGGAGACTTTCTTCTACAGCATTAAATGCAACACAAACAATCTCAACAGCCAGAACGGCTGATGACAGCATGCATTCACACAATGGTGCAGTGGATTGTACTTGCTTCTGTGACAGTCTGCAGGCTCACAGCAGGCCGAGCAGAAAACACATACCGTTGCATCTTCTCCATTCTTTGTATCATAGTCATTAGTGAAAGATCACTAACGAAGGCTGCCAGATTCTCACTCTGGGTAAAGTGATAACATCAAACAATTTCTCCCTAGTTCACCCTAAGATGTTTGTTTCCATTCCTGCTACTGCAGTAATGTTGTGTAGTGAAGGGAGATACTTCTTTGGATCCCCGGGAAAAGGCGTAGAGGGCGGCTGGTTGAAATGTCCCATCAAGAAGATGCCAATAGTGCCGATAAAAAACACCAACACCATGACAATAAAGCAGACCCTGTCGATGACACGGGCAACCAGGAACCATTCTTCATTTTCCTGATGTTGAGTGAAATGATACATTGCTATTAGCTGTGGCATTTCCCAATTAAGAACTCATCAAAATGTTTGTAAATGTGTGAAGAGTAAAATGGTTAAGCATACACTCTGGAAGTCATTCTGCTGTCTTGCAGTCTCAGCAATGTGTTTGCAGGAGGCCACACACTGCTTCAGCTCTGGACTGGCCTTTGCTAGACTATTAACAAGGTGCTGTGCTGTACCCCCCTCCAGCCCATCATCTGGAGTCATATATTCACAAACAAGCATTATATTTAAATATTAATGTGTTTATATGTTTCAAGTGATAACAGAGGTTAACATTTAGCATTGTGTTACTGAAATATGCAAGGGCTACCCTGAAAATGACCTGATCTGGATAGTAGCGCATGTTGCTCTAAAGCCTGTATCTGTATTTATTTACCTTCATATATACAGTACTAGATAAAAGTCTTGAGTCACCCTTCATTTCTTTATATTTTTGCTAGGAAAACAGGAAATCGGTTTGGCGTTATATTGAAATGTGCAAACATACATGGAAATGCAGTACACAAGCAAAAACAAATTCAGTATTTGGTACGACCACCTTCAGTCTTCAACACAACCTGAAGTCTCTTGTTCAGGTGGCATTTCTTCAAGTATTCTTCAGGAGTAGTTCTGCAAGCTACTTAAACGACATTCAAAGCTTTTCTTTGGATGTTTTTGCCTTTTGTTCAGTTCTCTGTCAAGATGATCTCACACTTCTTCAATAATGTTAAAGTCTGCGGTCTGGGGAGGCCAGTCCATGACTGATAGTGTTTCACTGTGTTTTTCTATCCAGGTACGCTCTTAATGCATTGGCACTGTGTTTGGGATCATTACTTTGCTGTAAAATAAAGCCATTGCCAGTCAGACACTTTGCTTTTGAATGATGGATCAAAATCTGAGCATTCTTTTCTAATGCTGTGAATTTTGGCAAGATTCCCAACATCATTGAAATACAACTCCAAACCGTGACAGAGCCAAATACTCTGTGTGTACACTCTCACTGTTGTACCTCTCTCCTGACGTCCACTATACATACTTATGACAATGACAACTAAAAATTTCAAATTTGGATGCATTTCATGAAGAACACTTGTTGCCACTGATTTTCAGTACAGTTCTTTTGTACTATGGCATAACTCCGATTTTTCTTGACAGTAGATGCATCAACCAAAGAGATGCATTTCTCATGTCCTGTGTCAGGGCTTTGCTGGATGTTTTCTTATTTCTAAGTGACATGAGTTTCAGATACTGTTCATCTGCTATAGATTTATAGATAGGTTTTCTTCGTTTGTTCTTCACTTGTTCAGTTTCCTAAATTCTGTTGTCCTAAATTGTGAAGAAAATGATTAAGTACAAGGACTGAAAATGAGTGATAAAGAAGCTAATTTCCAAAAGAGAACTTTGAAAGAACTTCAGAAAGCCTGTAGAGCTATTACTCATGAGTGCACTGAGAATTACAATAAAGTCTGGCTCCCTGGAAACATAATGAGTGGCTCAGGACTTTTTCACAGTAGGGTTGTAAGTAGTATTAGTAAGTCCATTTACTATGTGTGTGTGTGTGTGTGTGTGTAGCAAACTCTTTCAAATACTTACGTAGTTTCTCCAGCACTGATTTCATCAATCCATTTCTCCCTCTGAGTTTATCAAACATGAGCTCAGACCGAGCTGTTTTCGTTACATATTCCTCCGCCTTAGTGATGACAGTGATAGAGCTGCGGCGACGACAGGGAACCAGGTGGACACCATTCCTGCCTGCAGACACAGTTCCTCCATTTCTAATTTCTGATGCATTGCCAGTATTTGGCGTCCAGCGTTGCATCTGCATCCTAAGTAGGCGCGGCAGGATGTTTAGGAAGATCTGAGGGTGACACAGGGTTTAAGGTGAAATCACAGGTAAATAGACGTGTGTTCCCTTCATTGAGCAGCTTTAAAAGATCTTCAAATGATTCAGACACAGCCTCACCTTCCGGACTTTGTCTGCCATTTTGTGAGTGTTTGGGGTTCTCAGGGATACGTTGAGGACAACGACACTGTTAATCACTACCATGGTGGTCACCGACATCACAAACATCAGATACCTGGAGTCAAATATTTGTATCATTTTCCGCACAAACTTAAAAATCTGAGCTGAAATCTAAAAGTGAGCTGCTTACTTTCCAATAAGAGGCACCGCTTGAGAAGTCTCTGGAACCTTCTTAGCAATAAGGAAGAGGAACACAGTCTGGCCCAGAAGAGTGACAATAGACATGGTGCATTTCTGACCGCCAGCTGCAAAACCAAAATCAGTATTCAATCAGGGTGGTGCAGTTTTAATCTAATGTATGCATCATCAGCTAGATCATCCCTGTATTGCCATGATCATAGATCAAAGTATGAATGACATCTTGACTCACTGTCTACATGCACTGATCAGGCACAACATCTGACAGGTAAAGTGAATAACACTGATTATCTGACATAATTTTCTTAGGGATTAATAAAGTATTCTGATTCTGAGCTCTTCATCATGGCACCTGTTAATGGATGGGCTATATTAGGCCCCAAGTAAACATTTTGTCCTCAAGGTTGAGGTTCGAAGCAGGAAAAATGTGCAAGCATGACAATTTGAGCGAGTTTGACAAGGGCCAAATTGCAGTGGCCAAAAACTTGGTCAGAGTATGTGAAAGTTTGCAGCTCTTATGGGGTGTTACTGGTCTTCAGTGATCAGTATCTATCAAAAGTGGTCCAGGGAAGATACAGTGGTGAACCAGCAACAGGATCGTAGGCAGCCAAGGCTCACTGATGCACGTGGTCCACACATGTTGTGGTCCAATCCAGCAGACGAGCTACTGTAGTTCAAATTGCAGAAAACGTTCATTCTGGTTCTGAAGGAAAAGTGTTCGAATGCACAGTGCATTGTCGCTTGTTGCAGATGTGGCCTCAGACCTACACATTTACTCAAAAATTCTTTACCGTTCAATTCAAATAAATTATTCTATATTGCAACAAATTACAACAACAGTCACCTCAATGTGCTTTAATTGTAAAGTAAAGACCCAAAAATAATACAAAGAAAACCCCAACAATCAGACAACCCCCTATGAGCAAGCACTTGGTGCCAGTGGGAAGGCAAAACTCCTTTTTAACAAGAAGAAGCATTGCATAGCTGCAGACCAGTCAAGATGCCCATGATGCCCCCAATGGGCATGTGCAGATCAGAACTGGACCACAGAGCAATGGAAGAAGGTGGCTGGATGTGATGAATCACTTTTTCCTTTTACATCACGTAGCTGGCCTGGTGTGTGCGCATCACTTACCTGGGAAACACCTGGCACCAGGATGCACTATGGGAAACCGGTATCACCTATCTAAAGATTGTTGCAGACCATGAAAAACCTTTCATGGAAACAGTATCCCCTGGTGGTTGTGGCCTTCAGCAGGATAGTGCTTCCTGACACAAAGCAAAAATGTTTCAGGAATAATTTGAGGCGCACAAGAATGGGTTTGAGGTGTTGACGTGGCCTCCAAATTCTCCAGATCTCAGTTCAATCGATGAACTGTACTGGACAAACAAGCCCAATTCATGGAGGCCCCGCCGTGAAACTTACAGGACTTAATGGATCGCTAACATCTTTGCGAAGATTGCTAACATCTTGGTGCCAGATACCAGAGCACACCTTCAGGGCTCTAGTGGAGTCAAGCAAAAGAGGGACCACCACATTATAAGGCAGGTCGTCATGATGTTATGCCTGATCGGTTTATGATCACACACACAAAGTAAGAAGAAGAACCTTTGGCAGGTAAGTAGTAGACTAGCAGGCCGAGGGAGGAGAAGAGGACACAGGGAGCAATAATGTTAATGATGTAGAATAAAGGCTTTCTCTGAATGATAAGAAAGAAGACCAGCTCCTGGTACTCCAGGTCATCTTTGGTGTACTGACTGTTGATCACCTTCTTGGCAGGTCTGTGTCTGATAATCCACTCTCCATTCTCTAAAAAAAACACAAAATAAAAGTCTTTAATAGTCTTTGATCACAAGAAAAACACTTTCCTGTTTTTTTATATGAACCAATGGATGTCTTTATTGTGTTCACTAATTTCAAATGTATTCTTCAAATACCTGTAAAGGCCTCTGGATCGATATCCACCCACTCTAATGTGATGTCATCTTCTTTTGTGAGAACCAGCTCGATCTCATTGGCGCTGTAAGTCTGCGAGCTGAACACATGGCACAGAACATGCAGTCAGAGTCCACAGTCAACACCTTCATCGGAAGGGCAAGAAGGTAACATGACTGAAGGAAGCTGCTTGCTGTTGATTTAGACACTCTGGATTCTTTTTACATGTCATGCATCGGCCTTTAAAACAGCACCCTGAACCATTTATGTTTCTCTTTAACATGGAACAATCCTAGAAAACATGCCAGGGATCATAGAGAGCTACAGGCCTATACATTTCCTCCTAAATTATTTACAGTTCAATTCAATTTTATTGATATTACAACAAATTATAACAACAGCTATAATTCTTATAATTCTTATAATTTCTTCGTATTATAGGGTATTATAGCTGACCCTATAATACGAAGAAAATCCCAGGAATGAGAAAACCCCCAATGAGCAAGCACTTGGTGACAGTGGAAAGGCAAAACTCCCTTTTAACAGGAAAATACCTCAGAAAAAAACAGCCTGAGGGAGGGGCAACCATCTCCCTTGAATGGTTGGGGGTGACAGACTTGTGATTGCTTGTGTTTTGCACAGATCACCAAGTCCAATCTGATCTCTTACCGGAAGACCATGGTGCAGTTCTGCCAGTCGAAGGGAAAATAGTTCACAGTGATGGCACAGGCGCTGTGGTAAATAGCAGGAGGCAGCCAGTACACACAGCCATCAGGAGACACCAGTGCATTGCAGTAAAGAGCTACCTCAAATTGTCCATCAATGCTACAGACCAGAAGAAAGATGAGAAAGATGGTGATAGGGAGAAATCTGCAGTTTATCACATACATTTGTGCATGCATGCACACATCAGGCCTCATTCATGTAAATTTCACATGTACAGACAGATTTCGCTTAGATTAGAGAAACTTTACCTGGGAACAAATACATCTGTCATCATAATGTAATAATATGCGTTTTTAAATGGTGGAAGGTTGCAATAGTATTAAAAACAAAATCTGCCTCTTACAGTGTGAGTGCAGAATTGGAAAGCGCTACCTGAAGTTCACTCACAACATGTCTCATGACTTCTTTTACCTAAGCTCTGGCCTTTGCTTCCATTTTTGCAGCGCTGTGCTCCTCCTCAGCGAGCAGAGAGGAAAGGAGATTTTAGAAACACTATGTAATGTTTACCTTTCACTAGGGTTGGTGCAGCTCACAGAAAACAGAGCCAAAGTTTTGATTTGACAAAAAGCCTGCTACATCTTTATCTTTGGTGACTCCTTTCTTTGCCTCCGACACATTTTTTGGTTTACTATTCAAAGTACTTTAAACACTTTAAGCAGACTAGTTAGTCCAGAGAAACCTGACTTAACCCACTGGTCTTCTGACTAAACAAATATCAAATTCGCACACACAACCATACACAGTACGACATGTAGTGAAATGCTTATTGCTGTGCAATGCCCGACCATTAAACTACAATAAAGAAATTTACAAAATGTACAGATTTTAAATGTAGAAATTTACAGTAAAAAATGTGCAAATAATGATTTAAGAGAGAAATTATAAGAAGTGTGCAAATAAACAGAGTTCGTGCAGTGGCGTGATGTATGAGAGTCCAGTCATACACCTGGTTCAGGGCCCAAATAGCCTCTGTTTTGGCCTTAAGGGAGCGGAGGTGCTTCCCAAACCTTAAGGCCAAAACAGAGAGAATCTGAATCAACTATGAGTACAACTTCACAATGTTGTGATAAATGATTTGATGGGTGATTGTATAAACACACTTTTTATGTTCCCATTTATCCTGAAAATTAATTTATTGTTAATGAATATTATAGAATGTTTTAGCTAACAGCCCAAATAAGTCGTCAGAGACGTATCACAAAGGCTGCCTAACCGTGAAACTCATATCTCAACAGAAAATTCATATCTGAAGGTGGATTCACTCACTTGTTCTCCAGTACAATGTCAGGTAGCCAGATGCTTTTGGAGGGGACACGCAGGCGAGAGGTGATGTTCCCGTATAGAGCTGACCTGGGTGGCTGGTCCCATCTCAACCTGTAGTCACACCATTGCTAGACACACAAACAGTGCAGGTTTGACTTCCTTTCAAATGCATAAACTGGACATTTTTGAAAGAAGCTAAAAAAAAAAGACCTCCAAAAGTTACCATTTCTATCCAGACGTTGGTGGTCAGGGCCTCCTCCTTTTCATTCTGAGGACACAGTTTGGTAAACATTGCAGCCACAGACATTAACCCTCTGAGGTCAATATAGATGATAACCCAACTCTAACCCTAGCCTGTCCTATGTTTTAATAAATCTCTCTGCAGTCTAGGGCAATATGCACTGTCAACACAAATCGAAACGGAATCGCATCGCGGCTCCGTCCCGCTGCCACGCCCCCTTTTATCTCCGATGTCGGTTTGACGCGCCGGCGCGTCCGTAGACCACAGGGGTAACAGGGCAAAGATATATATATATATATATAAAAACTTCGTGTCAGTTAGACTTTGCTCATGGCTTGCCAGAATAATTAAAAAAAAATCATGTATTCTTATTGTCTAATGTTAGAATTATGGTTATGGTGAAGGTCATCACTGGCTAATCATACACAAAAGGACAAGCTTTACGCACCAGAGAGATGAGGTTGGTGAGCGTCATCTTGATGGAGACGTTAGTGATGTCTCCACTCTTCTCCATAGGCCGAACGTTCTTGTTGTAACCCTTCATCAAATCCTTAAACAGCTCCCTTTCAAGGTTGGCTGCTGAGGCTGCACACAAGAACGTGAACAGCCACGACAAAGCAGATTGATTTAAAGGGTCGATCTGTGCATTTTTCTAGAAGATAAAATACCCAGACAATCTAAAAAGCTGTGGGCATCAGCAAATAAAGATATTCAGCTGTAAAAAAAAAAAAAAAAGAATTCGGCTGATCTTCTGGTCAAGATCTTCTCTGATATTTTAATTTGTTAGAGACACAGATGCCAGGGGACACAATGGGACTTCTATGAAGTGATGTAGGTATGGCATCTATGCTGAAATAGGTTTATGTTTACGCAATGATCCCCACAACCTTTCGATCATATCTCTTGCATAGTCTGCTTGTCATAAGGAATATTTGCTCCAGTTGTGAAAAGGAGTTGAAACAACTCTACTCTGATGTTTAAGATTACAACGTGTTTATCATGTTTTCGGTTTGTGGCAAAAGTATTAACAAATAGCCTGCATTAAAAACTGGATGGAAGAAGTGAGTATGGGCATTTGATTAAAGATGCTATTGAACTGCATGATGGGAAATGTAGGTTTTCAGAACTTATTAAGTCAGAAAGATTACATATCTTTACTTACTTCTTTCATCTGCTTAATGTTATGGAAGCCTAACAGAAACAAAGTTTAATTTCCAGAAGAAACTTTGTTGTAATAATAAAACAAACAATGAAGAGACATAAATAAATGATAAAAATATTTGTTTTGTAAAACACACCAATGCACAAAAAAATATTTCAGTTTACTGACAAACTGTGGGAAAAAAAACAATGACTATTAAAATGCATATTAATTAAAATATTTGAATTTAAAAAAAGTTTTAGTTACTAGACTAAAAGTAGACTGTGAAGGAGAACACATGTAGCGCATGAGGATAAGAAAATGAGTGTGACTAGATAGAAGAGAATTTGTCATGGTCCGTGTGAGTGTGGGGTTTTTCCACTCTGCTGGGCTCCGCCTTCGGGCAGGGACGCCAATCAGCATTCACACCTGACTGCAATCAAGTCACCAGCGCTTAAGACCAGCACTCACAACAGACCTCTGCTAACCCTTGTCAGTTGCGGCGTTCATAGTAAGAATCTCATAGTACTGAACTTGTGTATCTCTTTGTTCACAGTGAACCTCTGGAGACCACTGCTGCAACTGCCATAGCCTGTTATGGTTCAGCCATCCCACAGCTTCTCAGTTCTTGCTCACCTGCCTGCTTTCCTGCCATAGCCGCTGAACACTCTGGACCCCCTCTGAACCCCTACTCTCGGACCTCCTTTGGACACCCACCTCAAACGCCTTCTTTACCTTCAAATGTGTAAGCAACTCCCACCAAGTCTGATCAACCGCTCGAGGTACCCTGAAATGCCACTGACTATCTGTCTCCTCTCATTGTAGAGACACAGACTATCTACAATGTAGAGAGAGGATCCGTTCCAGGATCCATTTGTGAACACTTGTCTCCAGCCTAGTACACCACTTGAGTTACCAGTTACCCACAGTTCACAACCCTCCTAGTTTTCTGTTCAAAACCGTAGTTTTTTGCATTTATTATTGCCACTGTAAATGAAGCACTAAAAACACGGCAGCCTTGCCTCCCTCTGTGTCCGCACTCAGCCCGGTCTTCTCGGCCGTAACAGAATTCTTTTAGATTTACCAGTGAAAATGCCAACAGCACATGGTTTGTACAGTGTGGTGATCAGTGCTTTTCAGTGTACTGCATTTTGTTTGAATGCAAACACGGTGAGTATTAGTGAAAATACCACAATGCTAAGCAACACTTTTAAAAAATGGTCTTTAAAAACAACAGCATGCAAATCGCTTAATACCAACAAGAAACCCAAACTGCATCACTCACACTGTGCAGTGGCTCCTTAGTGTTCCTACCTGTGGCACAAAACACCAACACTCCTATACAGAGTGGCAGAGTGCACGGAGGTCCAAAATCCATCACCATGTCTTTGTGCAGTGCTGGCCCAGACAAACCCTCAACCACAAATGTCACACACATGGACTCGGTGCAGTTGCTGGCAGGCACCCGCGTGTGCTTCCCACCAGAGGTCGAAGCTCGGGTTGATGGGAAGGTTGGGGGTTGGTGACAGGGGGATTGTTAGGGTAAAATCCAAAAGTGGATTTCCAGCACTGCATAGCCAGCTGTCACACAGACACACACCCATAGCATTGTACTCTGTCCATGGCTGCCCTCCAGTGTTAAACATGTCACATTATAATTCTGTTCAGTGCGCCTGTCTATTGTTGCTCAGTGTGTAACATGAACGTAACCCTCTGTAATGAACTCGGCGCACACTCGGTACGGCGCTGATATCTAAAACGCCACTTCTAGCAGGAGTCTCGGCTAAATATATTCTTTACAACAGAGGGATTAGACAGATCTGGTGTTAAAGAGAGGAAGAGCACAACAAGCCTGAAACTAAAAACAAACAAAAACTGACAAACAGCAGAGAAGACAACAGGTGGGAAGTCTTGTCCATTTACAGCACAGCGTCTGTGATGAGTGGCCAGGCCCTGGATGCCAGCACATTTGTGCCCTGTCATTACTTGTGTGTGTGTGTGTGTGTCTGTGTCTGCGTGCATGTTCGTCACAAAAATACACACACTTAACCACGCAAGCCAAAAGCAGGAGTTAATGTGATGTAACAGAGGTATGTAACTGCGTGTTTACTCAGCTGTCTTGCCCCCTTTCAGGGAAATTACCTGTCTGTGATCGCATCATTAAGATCTGGCTTAATTCAGCCAATCGTTTCAAAGACTCAAATACAGAACTAAAGAAGCAAAAGTCCACATAAAGCAATGATGCCAGTTGTGGATAATGACAGACAATAAGAGACTTTGGTGTATTTCTGGATCCTGTTAAAATTACCCATCTTAAGAAGAGAAATCATAGAGGTTCTTGTTGTCACAGTAACAGCTGCTGCATTGACCCTGCTCAAAGGGTGGAATGAATGAATGTGGGGTCGCAAAGACGGGAAGATCAGCAGCTGCATTACTACTAATTCAATCTTTCCTTATATCAAACACAGCATCCCTTTGCAGTAATAACAGTTTTATTTATAGACCTTAGTTTTTGTTTTGTTTTTTTACAAAAATACAAATACTTCTCTCTATACAAATAAATATAACAAGAATAAACATTACATAATATATTTATCGCGTATATGCTTTACAAGAGGCTCAACCTTTGTAAAAGACAATATTAATAACTTATCATTTTTTTCAGGTCCATAATTTAGACAAGGCTGCGTCTACACCCGCATGCAAAAGCTTGTGGTGTGGCTTGGTGGTCAGTAAGTGGGTCGATACATTCATGGTTTTCATTTAGAGTCATAGTCAGGAAACAGCAGAGGGAAGAAGTAAAGTCTGTGCGCGCTTTCAGCGCATCTCTCTCTCTGTTAACAGTTTCTCAGGTCACTTGGAGAGACTTTCTGCCATCTTCTGTCCTTTTTAGCTTTGTTAGCAGTTAAGACTTGAGAGCCTCCAGTGCCAAAGCGATGACCCTCGGCGCGCTGCGGTAGAAAGAATCATTTTCTAAACCCACAAGACTGTAGAAGGTCAAAGGTCGTCCTCCAACAACAGCTCTGACCCGTGCTTGGTAAAGTCCTCGGTCATTCTTGGAGCCCAGATCAACTAACACCTAAAGAAATGAGAGAGCTCAATAAAAGAGCCTTTCAAAAAGGATCTTGCATGCACATCGTGTCCTGGGACTTACCTCCTGGAAGTTCATGTGGAGGTTCTTGCTCGGGATGTTTAACACCCAGCTGTAAGAGTCTCTGACTTGGCTGACTTTCTGTGAAGACTCTTTCACTCCAGGACAAACTACAGAGAGAAAACAAACACACTTGAGCACATGAATTATTTTGGAATATATTTAATGAAACTTGTCTGAATAAAGATGAGGCACGTACTTTTCATGTTGGCACCAGTCGTTTGCCTCCTGTGAACAAGGCTCCTGTATTTTCTGTGAAGACTTAAAGGCTTGACAGCAGCCTGTCTGGGGTCAGCGGTCTCTGTGGGCGCGCTCTCAGTGACTGGCTGGAGAACAGTTGTAGACTCTTTTCCGTCTCCATTCTCAGAAAATGTCAAATCCTCTGACGCGGCATTCAGTTTTTCATTAGCAGTAGCTTCTTTACTAAATGAGCTTTCACTACGCGATGCAGCTTCTGTGGTAATCCCACTGTGTACCTTTAATTTCTTAACATCATTTATGAACGCTGTCAGTAGTGACCAAGGCTTCTGTGATACCCAGGAAGAGGAGGGTGGGTGGGTGTGGTCTGGTGCGCCAGTGGATGGAGTAAAGACAGACGGACTTCTGGGAGACTCCTCCTGAAGGTAGACTGTGTCCAAGTGCAGGATGGGAGGAGCAGCTCTTGAGTCCAGTTTGGAACGCAGAGCTGAGATGACGGATTGATATTCTCCCTCAAGCTGCTGCAGAAAGGAGTCCTGCATCTGGAGACATTAAAAACATATTTTGATGTTCAGATCAAACTGAAATAAATACATGCGGAAACAAAGAGAGGCCATCTCTGTTACCGAAAGAAACTCGCATTAGCCCTCCCTAGGGTTGATTTTCATTGTTTCACCTTACTAGGGTGTATTTTGTGCTGTAATTAACCACAGTTTACTTTGGGCACATTCAGTTATTCATTAAATTAAACACAAATACAATTCAAATGCTTGTCTATGTAAGATAAACCATGCATCAGTTTATTGAGCATTAAACAGCGCACCTGTGAGAAAATGTTGTCCTCCTGTCTCTTGGGTTTGAAGGGGATGTCTGTGGATGTATTGGGGTTTTGTTCATTCACGTCATCGGCCATACTTCTCAGATATTTCTCCCAGTCGTCCACCAAGGCCCCGACATCTGTGAATAAAGCTGGGGGAACTGGAGAAGGGTCTTCCTCTGCTGGCACCACAGCACCACCTAGCTGTTCTGCAAGTAATAAAACACCCGTTACAGCAGCAAGCAACAAAACATGACAGTTTGAGCAAATAACTATGTGCTGTACAACACTGTGGGAGCTGCATGAGCATTCACATTCCTGTCCTGTCTCTGCTTATCCATTTTAAGCTTGGACAAATGGTGGAAAGCATCCTCTGTCAGTCATGTACCTTCAATTGTTTTAAGACTGTGGCTCAGGCCTAGGTCCCGCCTCTCTCTTGTGTGAGTGAAAGCTGTACTGTAGATATGTTCCACAAGCTGAGGCAGAGTCTGGGTGAAGAAAGTCAAGTCCACTTTGTCCCTGATGTAGTCCTCGGCCCTCTGGAGCAAGTCCAGCAGGGTCTGCAAGAATGAGCGCAACTCTAGATGATGGAGAGATAACAAAAGATCAGAAAACTCAGCCTAAACAACATATCAGGTATTTGTTGTGCATTCATGAAGCCAGGTGTTTCAAATAAAAGTACTCACGGCATTTCTTGAAGCGGGTGAGGCATTTCTCCTCGGCCAGTCGGCTGCAAGCGCCCGAAGACTGATCATGAGGACAGGTCAGTTTATAGAAGCGACACAGAGAGCTGAACTCTGACCTCTGTTCTTCTTCTGTCATTTCAGTTGTCTTTAGAAGCTCTGGACATGTAGGCTCCCGGCTCCCAAATGACTCTAAAAAGAAGATGTAGAAGTGGTGATTTCATGATGACAGTGGAGTATGTCAGTATCGTGGAGTAGCCACTGATAATACTTTTCAGTTTACTCAGATACGTTTACTTTAACAGTAAAACAGGGTAATGTCCGATTATTTTATATCGATATAAATACACAACTTACTCTGTATCTCTGCCTGAATCCAGTCAGAGAAGGCAGACACCCGCGTGTATACACCGGGCTTGCCTTTCTCTCCACAGCCGTCTCCCCAGGAGGTGATGCCATAGAGCTGAAATCGACCGGATATTCGGTCTTGGTAGATCAGGGGGCCGCCAGAATCTCCCTGCAGGTGATAGTTTATGGTTTTCAATGAATTAAAGTGGTGCCTCTTCAGTAACTGATAAAGATCATTTTAAAAAACCCTAGAAATTCTAATGTGCCCACCTGACAAGAGTCTATGCCTCCAGAAAGATAACCAGCACAAAGCATAGTGTTGGTGACCAGTTCTTTGCCAAGAGCACTCTTACAGGTGCTTTGAGGCAGCAGGGGCACCTTTGCCTCCGTCACCATATCAGCAGATGGACCATCTGTGGAGAAAAGTACACAAAGGAATGCACCATTATTGATTTGGTAGGTTATAAAAATAAGTTGTACTTTCATAAGGCTAGCATGACACCCCGTGAGGCTATAGGATACTGAACTCACCTTCGTAGAGGGAGCCCCAGCCTGCCACCAGACATGGGCTGCCAGTGGGGGGCTCCATACCAGAAGGAAGACACACTGGGGTGACGTGTTGAGACAGGACCACTGGAGAAGTCAGCTCCACCAGCGCTATATCGTTGTTAAATGTCTTTGGGTTGAACTGTAGAGAGATGACAGAACTGTTATTGCAGCTTACCTGATCAATAAATCGCTGATTCAGGTGGTTAATTAAAATACTAAGAGCTATGATCCCACATTTTTTTACCTTCGGATGGGGGATGACGCGATTCACTTTGAGAACCTGTTCATCGGGGTCAATCTTGGTGATGTCAAACTCGCCTACGACGGCTGTCCAGTAGCTCTCGCTACGGCTGCTGCAGAGGTCAAAAGGCAGTTTTAAAAAGTATTAAATGCTGTGAATTTGACGACTATCTCATCTGTCTTTGCAAAGAAAAATAGTCACACATGCACACTAACCCAGCAAAACAATGTGCAGCAGTGACCACCCAGGAACTGTCCACCAGAACCCCTCCACACATCAGGCTACCATCCAGCTGCAGGTTAACCAGCCAGGGCCAGCTGCCTGGAGGTGCAGGAGAGCCGCCCACAATCCTGGAGCGAGGCTGCGTAACATTATGCACTGTGGCTGACCTCTGACCGCACACTGCTGCTGGGACAGAGAACAGGCACCGCTGGTGAAAAATGAAGCAAAGCAATGCCTCATGCCTCTGCATCTATGGAAAGATGTCTCCCCTCACCCTGTGCATGTGTCTGCATAGCCGGTTCCAGGTTCTGCATTGTGTTGAGCAGGCTGCACTGGAGAACGCGAGCGCTGCAGCTCTCCCCCATGATCCTGATGCAGCTCTCAGTGTCCAACTCACCAGGTGGGCAGCGATGCTGATAGTACGCACAGGCCTGACTCAAAGCCCAGCTCCTCTCCGCCTCACCTTGAAGCTTCTGGGCCTTACCGATGACCTCACAGCTGGGCTCTGATAGAGCATTGGAAGAAGACGCTGTTGACAAGAAGGGGACATATAAGACACACCAAGATGTAACGGTGGTGGGGCAATGATTTGATGTGACTAGAAGGTGATCAGGATTGAACATGCCAGTAAGCATGACATTGCACTCACTGCAAGACCCTGACAGCTGTCCGCAGTTCTGAAACAGACAGGGAACACAACCCCGACAGCTGACTTCAGCCCGGCTTCTCTCAGACGTTGCACGCTCAAGAGTGGACAGGGCACTGGCCATGGCTGCTTCCAGCACAACAGTGCCATGGTCAGACAGAGCTGCAGGAGAGGACAGGAAGACAGAAAAGAGAAGAAAAGAGAAGAAAAGAGAAAGGACAGGTGCAAGAAAAGACAGGAAAACACATATAAGCAATATAAATCAGCCAAACCGATGTGCAGAAGCTGAAGTACAGAATGACATATGTTGATATTTGCCTCCAAGCTCCAGAACTACACTAGGGTGAAGTAGACCCAATCAATTCTACTGTGAGATTTTATTCCCTGAAAACATACTGTATGCGGAGACCTGTTTGAATTATTATAAATAAAATGACCCTGATTATTTTTTTAGGAGATATTTGTGGCAATGATTTAAAAAAGAAGGACATCTAGGTCATTATAAGGAAAATAGTCTTGCTGTGGGAACACAGTGTATGTAAGCATTACTGTGGTGCAGCTTTCTGGTTTGTGTGTGAGTAGCCCCCTTTTTTCTCATGCTGCTCTTTGAGCTCATTGGCAGCATTTTGGGGAAGCTAGCTCACGCTCAGCGCCCTGGTGAGTCTTCTACAGACACACTTCAATCGGGCCGCCGACCCTGCAGCCCCCCTTTGTGCCGCAAAACATCACAGGATACGCCAGTAACAACAACAATACTGATTGAAGATTTAATTAGAAGGCCAAGGCTGAGCAGGCAGAGGCTGGTGAGCAGGGACAGACCCTAAGGGCACAGGCTGGCAGCCCCGGGGTGGCTGGGACCCATAGTCCCTTGTTCCAAACACACTGCCATCACCAGTCACTTGCATGAAGGCTCTGCTGTACTCAGCACCTCAACCAGAGAAGGCCAGAGGCCCCTCAACACTCTGCTCTACTGCAGGATTTAAAGGTCACACAGCACTAAATGAAATTAATTTAAGCATCTGTATGCTGCTTCGAACAGGTCCTGAAGACTAGTACTGAAATTGGTCAGTACTCATTGTTTTCATTTGTGTTTTGGCTCTGTTGCAATGTGTTGTTTTACATTAAAGTCAAAAATCCATGAAATCAAAACTTTAGGTTTTATTTTATTAGATGTCTACATGTGCCAAATGAAAGTCACTCTCACTGAGACTAGCAATATCACCAGTTGTTTCTTCTGGTGTTTGACTCACTGAGAAGTACTAATGCTTTAAGCTTTACTGTGAGTTTGCTACAATCTAGCTACGATATGTAAAATAAAAAGAGACTCGTTTGCTACTGAAGACATTTGACAAAAGTTTAACATAAGCTCTTTCAAATATAGTCACAGATAGGTACAACTGTGACATAAATGAGAAATGATAGGCCAGTTTTACCTTTAAGAGCACTCTGGGGCATCCTGTAGACCTCTCTTCCTGTTGGGGCTCCCAACAAGCAGTCCAGCCCCATAAGCAGCAGTGACACCAGCAGCGGCATGCTGTCAGAGCATCAGACCTCCACTCCACAGTGGCAAGAAGCAGGCAAGCAAGAGACACACGGAATGACTGAAGAGGATGCAGAGGAGCTGGAGATGAGTCTGCAGTGTTTCCAGGTCCTTGTTGTCTCGCAGTTCTATGCATTCACTAACTGTCTCCCTCCTCCTGACTCTCTGGGCTCTCTCCCAAACTGTGGTGCAGGGCATCTGTCTGTAAGTTTACTTAGAGGAACAATAGATGCCTGGAGTGGTCCCTGGTATATATAGAGCCCTCAGGGGACCACAAGCAAGAGGGAGGGGGTGGAGGATAGGAAAGAGAGAGGGAGAGGGAGGGAGAAATACTCCCATGGCCAATACACAAACAGATGAATTCATTAAGACTGTGACAGCAAATCAGGCGCAACTTGCCAAGGCTGGACATTACAAAGAGGCTTGGTTCTATGAGTGAGGGAGCGAGAGAGAGATACAGAGGAGGGGGGGGGGGGGGGGGGGGGGGAGAGGGGGGGGGGGGGGGGGGATGGGGGGGGGGGGGGGGGGGGGGGGGGGGGGGGGGAAATTGGATTATCCTATACATTCGTTCCTATTTGCACAATTTAGACTGCAATATGCAGTGCTGGCTAACAGTTCAGATTAGGGACCTCAATCAAAGGAAGAGCACTGCCTCTCTCTATTTATGTATAGGACAGCGATTACTGTAAACACTGTAGTAAAGTGCAGATATTGAAGAGTGCTACTGGTCAAGTTACAGCTTTTATGCATTAACAAAATTTGAACAGAAGTGTTTGTTTGCACATTGGGCTTTTAAACTTGTTGAATTAATCCAGCCAATTATTTTTAGTTTTGTGCTTCCCTTTTGCCAGTTAAAATCAGAATCTATCAAGAGAAATTGTAGATATCTGTGATTGTCTTGAGCTGAACATTTGATAAGACACACACAAACTGAGATACAGTCAGCTGTGATCATGATTCTGTGTGTTTTGAGGTTAAAAAAAAAATCAGGCAATATGTTTGATAAATTTTGTATTTCAAATTGAAATTTGTGGCTCGCATTGTAAATGGCTGTCGGCACAAAAGCACAGCCATTGTAGAATTCTTTTTAAATTTATACTGGTAAGATGTGCATCTGTCTCTGCAAATTTTACCAACACCAGTAAATTTACCATTATCTTAATTAACAAAATATTGTAGTAGATTTCAGTAATATGTGGAAATGCCTTCTGACTTTAAAAATCCTTAAATTTTACTTTGGCCTCACTGAGAACTCTGGCATCTCAAAAAGAGAATTTGAAAAATTTAGTACATTTAATAGTCAGAACATGACAAGAAAGCCCGAAAGAGAAACAGCAGTTCAAGGTACTTTACAAAACAAGGCTTAATTTTAATGTTAGTGACCGATGCCATAAACTCAACAGGAAAGTGCTAAAGTGACAGACAGCTGTTTTCTCATAGACTTCTTTAGGACTAAAGGTCTTAACAACCAGAGCTATCACCATCAGGTGCCCTTCACACAGAATGCTGGTTTAAGGTACTTTTCCAACCTGGAAGCCACGTCTTTATTTTAATGACTGTGCCCCCTTTTTGTCTTCAGTACTGTCATAGTTCTTGAGCTGGAAGTATTACTCAGAGATTTTGGTCCATATTGAAATGATAGCATCACAGGGTATCAGCAGAACTGTCAGCTGCACATCCAAGATGCAAATCTGATTATTTTCTTCTGAGAAAAATGGTGGTCTGGGAAAATCCCAGTAGATCAGCAGTCTCTGAAATACTCAGACCAGTTTGACGTTCACACCGATTCTTGGTATGAACTTCAGCAGGACCTGCAAATGGTAACATATTTGTGACAGAAGGCAATCAAAATTCTTACAAATTTAAGCAAAATATGTTTACTTAAATTGTTGGTAACTTTGCTGTTATAGTATTTTGCATGTATGGGTTATGTGACCCAAAAATATGGAGCCAGTGTTTTAATTTGCATGCAGAGATACCCACAAACAGAGTTGTAAGCAATTGGACTAACGACCTTGTTTGCCGCCATCCCTTTTTTTCCACCTAGGCACACAAATTTACACTTGTGGACACAAAACTGATTGAAACCACTTGTAAATTAGGGATTATTGCCGTTCCTTGGCCTGTCTGTCTTAGCTTTCCTCATCTCGCCCTTTCCTGAAAACTTGCGGATGCGTACTGAAACGTGCTGGTCTCAGGGGACACAGAAGTGTGTTAAAGAAGGCATCACACGTTCATTCTTTCCCTGCCTAAATCTGGGCAAGGCTGGAATTCATCACAGGATCTAACCCGTTTCTCATCAAACCCAGGAAAGTGTAGCTAATGCAATTTCACTAAGTCACTGCCTGACTTGATTAGATGTGGGCTGGAGAGTGCATGGTAAGACACCACAGGGGTCTGGATTGTTGTCACTGTGCGAGTGTATTTGAGCATATTGTGTCTATGTAATTTCAGCTGAGCTATTTGTTAGAGGCCATGTGACACTACACGCCTTACAATTGTGTTTGTGTGGTTAAAACATTTGCACCAAATGTATATGCATAACAGTATTAGTATTTGTATCTTTGTACTGTCTATAATTTATGGGTTTCCTTATTGATAGTTGTGTGTCGTGTCTGCTAAGGTGTATGTGTTGCAGACGGAGCAGTGACCCTCTAGGGGGATTTCAGGCAGATTTGGCCACATTAGAATGTGTCACTTCTTCCTTTCCAGTTTTCACTTGCCATCCGACTGAGCACGGTGCCTCCTCCACACACACTCCTCTCACTAATCTCGGATCAGACCGCACACCGAGGGACACAAATGTTCATAGATACGCACGCATATACAATCACACAGGGCTTGACAAACAAAATCATACTTTTACACATTATGTGTGGAGAGAGCTGGCACCAGTTCGGTGGCATCCTGACCTGAAACCGGATCCACCCTGTCACGTCTAGACAACTCTGAAAAATCCCATGCATATTAATGCCCCCCTATTTAATATTCATCAGTGCTATGCCCTGTTGGCAGCTGGTCCCAGACCCCATGGATCAATGAGGTCTCTTCCTCGCTCCTTTGTCTGACACGGATGCAGATGTTTAGAGCATGAAATTAAATTGGTCACCATCATTGGGAATACATACGTGGTAGTCTATTTGGTGTGTGTCTGAATGTGTGTGCTTGTGCGCTTGTTTGGGCGTAGCTGCCAGTTAGACACGAGTCTGCAACATGTCGATGTTATTCATGGGAACTTAACTGTTTACAAGTTGATGACGAAGAAACAAAAGTTTTGCCAGCTTTTTCCACATTGGTGATCAGTGAGTGAGAGAGAGGAGAGAAGGAAAGATAGAGAATATGATGGAGCAAGGAGGATGAGCAAGAGAGCGCGTTGGCGGCAGCTTTGTTTAGGAGCCTGTAATTGAGTCTTAATTGAATTGGCACCAAAGGACGGATGAATGGATAGAGAGATGGAGACAGACAGAGTTTGAGTGAATTGGACCTCATCTTTGTCTCCGCTTAGCAACACGAATGTGGGCTTACCGTGCAGGCGAATTTCATGGCAACAGATCAGGATCAGAAACCCTTGAGTTAAAACTTTTGGATGGAATGAAAGCTTCTCTTGTCATTTTAATGAAACTGCAGAGAGTGTTGTTTCCCATACTTTTCAAATGAAACTTGTTCTATTAGAAATGTATAATAGAGCCCCGCACAGTTAACAATGGGTTGATATGCATTTGAATGCAAGGCTAGGCAGGGTGCACAGGTAATGCGGAACAGGCTTTAGCACTATGCGAAGGTGTCTTTGTGTTATAGCGCACAAGCTTTGTGAGGCCATATTCGACATGGAAATTAAACAGAAGAAAACAGCAAAGTGAAGCTTTGTGCTGAACTGAAAATCATTTCAGGACACACACATGCACGCACACACCTAATTCAAAGTCCTATCAAAGAAGCTTGGATCACCATCTTGTTTGATTTCTGTCCAGTGTTGTAACTTTTCTTACTCTGTGCACTTGACACCAAATCACACCTAATTTCATCTGCCCAGAATATGACAGGTGCTGTAAGTGTTTCCCAAGTATTAGTTTACCCACACTAGTTATTTACGTGCCACACCTTCATGGTTTGAATATAAAAAGTTATTTACCGTATTTTTCGCCGTATAAGACGCACTTTTTCTTCCCCAAAACTGGGAAGTCCACACAAGTTTTTTTTTTTTTTTTTATATAAACTTTATTTATCACACTTTTAACATAGTTAGAAAAAAAACAAAGATCACTTAAAAGATAACATTGTAGTATTACAATGAAAAGCAATGAAAGTGACGGGGACAATGACATAAAAAGTAAGAACAAAAGAAAGATAAATAAATAAATAAATTAAAATAAAATAAAATAAAAGGAACAAAAATAAATAAAAATACCAAGTCCACACAAGTCACCACCGATGCATGCTCGATAAAACAGGCAGAGGTATGGTGTGTGTGTGTGAGAAAGTGT
>VURO01015463.1:8761-23857 GCA_015108175.1 Pelvicachromis taeniatus
TTTCAAATCCAAAGTAAGTGTGTGCAAATTACCATTTCCTGGTTTGTGAATGCATGTTAAATATAATAGCAAATGATAACCGTTCCCTTTCAATTAACCAGCAATTTATTCATTCATCAGCAACGGTGAGCAGAAATAGAAAGAGAGAGACAATGAGAGAAAGAGAGCAAAGAAAGAGGCCTTTGGGGATGACCATAAATATCTCTGACTCATCTTATTGTGCTGTAAAGACACTTACTGTAGCATGTTTCCTTGTCTAATACGGTTTATGAACGCTATATGTAGTTAAGACCTGTACGTCACTGCCATCCTCTTAGGTATATCACATGACACATAAAGCACTCGCGCTTACACATGCTTACTTTGCATATTTAGGTCCTAAAATGCACCGCAATAACAAAAGCAATAAACTTGAAGTAGGATACTACACGATATAACACAAGTTCCTCCTAAACCCCCACAGCAACAACCCCAACTGGCCTTTCTCTGCCACAGGGTGAGTGTTCGTGTCTACAGGCACAGCTCACTTCATCTCACAGAGCTCAGTTCACCATATGACATATGATGCTAACCCACTGAACCATGCATTCTTCTACATAACACGCCATATGACTGAGCCATGCAGACAGCAGTAATGTGAACCTATTAACAGTTCAGGCTGGCCTGTCCGCAGTGCTCATGAGCTGCAATTTAGATTTCTCTAGACTTCACACAGAACTGACAGAAATCTAGATAAAAAAAAAATTGAAAACATTTTTTTTTATATGCTGTTAAAACATGGTGGCTTAATATTTAAATACAGAACAGAGATAGATCAGTTATCTGGAAAACAGCATCACGGTTCCTGGATCCAGCACACACAGGAAGAGATTTTTTTTTTTCCTGATGATCATGAATAAGAAAAATAGATTCTTAGATGCAACTTTATGTTTTTGTTTTTACGCTGGCTGCAGACAACTTTACATGTGTTTCATTGCTGTATATGACTTAAAATATGATGCTAAAATGGGCCACTATTTGATCTTTTGGATTTTATATCAAATTTGCAGATAGACTAAGCCTAAATTTGAATTCTGCTTTTATATTTAAATCTTTAGGTTTTTTCTTAATATTCTTAAGATGAAAAAAGGGGCTGAAAATGTTTTACCCACATCGAAATATTAACTACATAGAATAAGAATTGCAATCCATCAGCAATCCCATGTCTTAATCAGAGCTGTTATACTGATAAGTCTGTTCACTTACACAGTCAGCATTTTTTGCCAGCTTTCCTTTATGACTTTAAATAGACTATACTTTATTAATATAGTATTTTACAGTCTTACTGACCAAAGCACTTAAAGTCCTCACACATTTATACAGAGCAGTCAGGAACATAAATAAAAATATATCAAAAATAAATAAGGAATCACCACAGAGATGAAGTTAAACAGGGTTAAAGTTGTATAGCATTCAACTGTAAACTTCTAGATGTGTTGAAAATGGTCACAATTAGACTGAAAATGTGTGCAGGTTTCTGTGACATAACATGTGCAGTGCACATTTAATTTCATGTTTTCTCTGTTTTCATAAGTACCTGATTGTCTCTACTGTACCTGTAGGAATATCTGAACATGAGACAGCAAGCCCACAGTTGGAAACCAGAGTATTAATATGCATATTTGAGTTAATCTTTGAGTGTATGACATATGTAGAGCAATATAGGGTACACACACTCCGTCCAAACACAAACTCGGGACAGTTTGAGAGAAGATATCTGTTGAATCTTAAAGAAACATTACAGTGTCATTACAGATCTGATTCTGCACTCACTGAGTAGACATACACTTGCACTCTCCCGCCATCGCCCTCCCCCACGCCCTCTACATCTCTCTTTCCTTCCCCTGTCTGTATAGATCAGTCAATGCCATCCAGCCAAGCCAGGGGGGTGAGGGCAGCCAATATTTAGTGCTTTTTCACCGCCTACTCCTGCAGGTTTTCACAGTAAATATCTGTGCTTCAGTGTGCAGTCTATATTGGGATGGCTCTTCAAGTGTGTGGCATGCATGGGGCTCGTGTTTATTATGTGCATCTTTTAATAAGCCAGTAATCAGATTACCAGTTGGTCATATGTTTAGTAAAATGGAATATTTGTAATAAGGTATTCATAATCTTTGTTCAGATATGGCAGATTTTACAGTAATTCTAAAATATACTGATTACATATACAGGAATAACAAAAGCAGCAATGCAACAAATTGAAATCTGACAACTACTCTAAAAAATAACATAATGCACTGCACATCTACGCTGGGCTCAGTTTTGTATCTGCTCCTGTGTTTGTATGTACGGTACCTAAATGTGTCTTTTTGTGTAGTGTATGTGTGTGTATCTGAAGTACTGTGGGGGAGGGGAAGAGTTGCGTGTGAAATGTGGATGTTAATGAAAACACTACTGCACAGGTCATCTTACCCACACTGCTAAAATGAATGTCTTAACAAAGAAAAAAAAGGAAACATAATAAAATATATACAGTATATGTTGCAAAAGAGAAAAGTGGCAGCTTTTCCCTAAAGTTACACAGTCGACACAGCTGAGCAGTGATGTAGCTGCTGAATAAAACTGTTGTCATTTCCTTATTTGAAAATGCTGCTGTTAAAAAAAAAAAAAAAAAGAAAAAAAAGAAAATGCTGCTGTTGTCACAGATCAGGTAGTTTTCTCGCTACAGTTACAGCTCAGTAGAGGGGAAAAAAACAGGAGGGAGTTTTTACAGTACAGCAGTTATCTACAACACCACATGACCTGTACAGAACAACAATGCCCCTGACAGGAAACAGCACAAAGCAACCTAGGAAAACATGGAGGATGCAAACTTGACAAAGAGGTTCACAGACGCATATACAGTACATACACTGCCAGAACTATATCACTCACTGAATGATGAGACTCAGGAGAAGATAAAGATATGGGTCACAGTAATCAGCAACAGGTGGACACAATCAGGGAAGGTCAGACAGGAAGCAAAACTAACACATTACAGGAAGGAAAACTATCTTTCAAAATAAAATGGAAAAAAATGACATGACAAAACTACTGACACATGGCAAGTGAACACAGAGAAACCAAGACATGAACATGGAAATAAGACAAAGGACAACACAAATGGAAATGCACCAAAGACTGGTACAACAAGTAGTGATAACAATTACAGATCTAATCCAAAACAGGTAACAAAAAGCTAAAACTCACTAGCATAAACATAAACTAAATACAGAAACCATTGATGTAATAATACCAGAACTAGAGAAAAGACCCCAAAACAGGAATCCAAAATTCACAAAAATCATCACCAAAATCAAAACGTCATATATGAGAACTACAGACAAACATACGTGTAAAATTTTAGGACAAAATCCAGGGACCATAACATATTTTATATGAAAATGTAGTGCATATTTTAACTGAAATAAAACACAAACACTCATTTTCAACAGAGAGGTCATGAAGCGTTCTTGGATCACATGAATCTCATGAAGGGTGAGGGCCACAAAAACATGATAGTTTTACACCTGTGGGCCGCGAGGGCCGTGGGACATCATACGTTATTAATTGAAGACACCAGGGACTACTGTTATCCATGAAAATCTCAGTTACAATACAGCTTCACTCTACCTGCCGTTTGTAGTTAGCAAAATATATGGAGAAATTCTTAAAACACAAAATAAAGATAAAAGTGAAAACCTCCCCTCCCAACCTACCCTGACTTCCTGAAGTATGGGTTTGTGAACGGAGGAAATGAGGCGGACCCGAGAGACCAATGTGTGGAGTGTGGACGAATGCGATCCAACAAAGCACTGAAGCCTTCGAAATTAAAACGGCATCTTGAAACCAAACATCCCACACTCGCAAGAAAACCAGTGGAATATTTCAAGAGAAAAGAAAACACACTGTAGATGCAGAAACGGTCTGTTGTGTCACTGACTGGTAACTCTAAATGTCTTTTAAAAGCTACCTACCTCGTATCCAGGCTTGTGGCACAGAGTAAAAAGTCTTTTACTATAGCGGAGGAGTTGATTTTGCCTGTAACTGTGTGTGAGTGAGATGTGCTGTGAGATGATCGGAGAATTTGCTGCAAAGACGCTACTGACCAACCCACTCTCAAACGACACTTTGAGCCACCGTATCACGGACATAGCCTTAGACATACACCATCAGCTTCTGGAAAGAAAAAAAAAGTAGTCCATTTTTCTCTTTATTGTTCATTATCGCTGAGACAGCAGTTTGCATGAAGACATGCTGTTTCGTGAAGAGCTACCAACACGAGTCACCACTCACGAATGACAACTACTTTACTGAGAAGGACCTGGACTGGCAGGACTGTGTTGGGGTGTGCAGTGATGGTGCAGCTTCAATGACTGGCAGGCATCACGGCGTCATTAGGCAGATTCTTGATCGTGCACCAGAAGCTAAATGGACCCACTGTTTTCTCCACCGTGAAAGCCTTGCAGCAAAAAAGATGTCACCAGAGTTCCACGAGGTGATGGACATAAGTGTGAAAAAATGTCCTCTTGCACATTATTATGTGCAGACAAAGTTGAAGCTTTCAAGAGGAAACTTGCTTTGTGGACTAAGAGGGCCCAGGAAAAGAGGATGGACATGTTTCTACTTTTGTCTCACATCTTGGAAAACTCCCCTCAGGTGAAGATCAGTGACTGTCAGCACCTTTCAACTGACGGAGAAATTGGATTAATATTTCCCTGAGGATCCCAGAGAAGGGCACATTTGCATTTTAGACCCATTTTCCGTGGATCCCACTGAAAATGATGTTGCTTTGCCTTCACATCTGGAATCCCAGCTTCTGGAAGTTTCCACCGACAGAACTTTAAAGTTGCAGTGGGGCAAACTGGAGCTGGGCTCCGTCTAGATTGCTGTCTTATTTTGAATGTATTTATTTTATCACAACATTATTTATCCATTTTTTTCTTGTCTCTTTTGCTATAATAAAATTTAATTATTAATTGCTTTTGTGTTATTAAGCCTGACTTGAGCCTTTCAGTTTCTACTTGCAGATTTGTTCCATGAATTGCTAACCCGTTTGGCATTTTGTTTTATGTACAGGTTCACATACACATAATAAATGAATGTCTTTGTGATTATTACATCATCATCATGTTTATTTGACAAGGTTTTAGCAGTTAAAATTAAGTAGGTTTGATTTGGTTATTAAATATAAAACAAACCAAATGCAACATCAATTTATTCAATACAATGTTAATATCTGGATGGGCCCTGGGCCACTTTGTAGTGGAAAAGTTGGTCCCCGAGTTAAAAAAGGTTGCGAACTGCTGGTATAATGTTTGGCTTTGTAAAATGCAAATAGAAATTTAAATACATCACATTATACTTCTAAACATATACAAATGAATGTATCATTAACAGCAAATCAACAAACGCTTAGGACAGCAAACAAAAAATGGCAACATTTTTTCCTCATGCGATGTTAATGAAAATATTGTTTTATAAGAATTGATTCTTTGTCTATAGAAAAAAAACCACATTAATCCTAAAACAGTTTTCCCCTTTAAGAAGGCCTGTTTGATGCACACTCGGCTGTTGTACATTATCATGGCTGCACGGTCACACAGTATTTGCGCAAAGCTAGCATAGCTCTGCCTCTCTCCATCTCTACATCAATTACACACATGCGTGCGCGCGTGCACACACACACAGCAAAACACACTCTCGCACTTAGGCACATGTGCAAAACTACACATTCAAGATAACAAGCAGGGACAGAGCTCGTGTGAGCCACAAATGAGCAGCTACGTTAAGTGACTAAACACATACTTCTACCATCATCTCTATGGGAGTCCACGGTCCAGGCGTTACTGCTTGTGCCAGCCATTACACACACATACGCACGCAAAGAGAGAGAGCCAACTGCTTCATTTACATTTACACTCTTCTATAACACAACATGCAACTAAAACACTGACATGTGAACCTTGGCAACACTTCTTATACAATACTTGTCATCTGCTCCCTCAGCTTTGGCTTAAAAGCCTAGAGATAGTAGGACCTTTTACACCTTCAAGCCCACGTTGGCACTTTTTGTGTTAAATTATAATTGTGAACAGCATGTGGTCTAAAAAAACACATGGTGGCCATAACTTTTTTTAAATTGGCCACTTCATTCTTTTGCTGAGAAATAGCATAAAGAGCATTGTGTATACAAATCGGAAATAGGGTATATTATTCACATTTAGTTGTCTTTATTATCATGCTTGATGATAATGTGATTTTAGTTACCTTGGTTTGTCTATCATTGGCTGTCTTTAAGAGTGTCTTGTTGCTGATAACAACAAAGGCAAGCTGTACACATGAAAAACAACCAGTACTATATGGAGTTTGAACCTAAGCTGAATGATTATGTTAAAGAAAACTAATAAAAATATTGGTGTAAAATATTCAAAACATTATCTCTAAAATCTCCAGCCTTGCCAAAAAATTAAAAAGTGAGATTGACAATAATCCAGACATGTTCAAATTATAATTAGTTGTCAAAACTTTGCTGTACTGTGCCTCAGATGTGACAGGAGCCACTGAATGCCTCTCAGTGGCTCGTTGTCACTCTGAAAAACTTGATGATTGTGATCAGTCAGCAGGCACTTGGCTTTGGGTCACAAGTTTGGCGCCTTGATAGTTGTTGGTACGTATTTACATCAGAACTGATGATGACGCTGAGAGTTGCTCATTTTTTAGTACACAGTAGGCACATTTCATGCCTAAGACAGAGTCCCATGCGGGTTAGCTTCACATGTTATAGCCTCTCTTCTTTTATTGTCTGGAAACATGTTGCTCATTGTGTGATATATCTATGAGATTTTATTAGAGTTGGCATTGCATTGTTCTGTAGTTGACTGAATGTAAGCTTAGGGGGATACATGGTGGTGGATTTGCATGACTAGTTATTCTGCAGTATATTTGAAGCCATCTATGACATCTGTATTGCCAGTGAACTATATGGTTTACAACATTGTTACACAAAATTGTTTTCTATCATTCAGTTTTAAATCTGGACTCAAATGAGTAACTTGCCATCAAGACAAATACATGATAAATTAATTCTTTTACATGCATTCTTTAAATAAAAAAATGATAAAAATCTTACAGTTATGTCGTGCAGTGGTAGGAATGAAATAAATGTATACTTTTTTTGTCGTGTCCCCAGAAGTTGTTGCTACATATTGTGTGTGTTAGGGTTAGGGTAGCTGTGTGATGGTGTGTCATAACAGAGGACACATCCTGAAAGTATGTTTCAAGTTAAAAAAGAAGGGAGTTTCTTGCATTTAACATTTTCCTCCGTTCTCACCGATTCTTGCATAAAATAGTTAAGGTGTGTCTCCTGACCTTGCTGTGCGAATCAGTATCAAAGAAAAATATTTTTTAAATAACTGATTTAACAGACACCAACATATGTATTGGAATTAGACCAGTGTATCTATCCATCCTTATACAGTGATTCATTAATAGAATTTTAACATCTATAAGATTAAATATATAGTAAAATAAATAAAATAAAAAAACTTATACCATTATTTGTATTTTAAAAATTGTGGCACAGTAAACTGTAACAGCATCCAGAGGGAAACTGGTCAGAATTGATCATTCTCTGCCGGCATCTAAATGACCCCGTTGTTGGTTGAAGACTGAGTATTTGACTCTTTACATGTTTGTGTCCTTTTGTCCCCAGCAAAATAAATAGCTCTGCAGCTCCAGAGTTACGCAATTACAGGGATATGTGCACAGACGCTACCTGATACCAGACGCAATTCACTGCATGTTGCCTGACAAAGGATAAGATGTATGAATCATATTCACCGTGAAAAGGTCATTGTTTTGCTCAGCTACCTTCAGCAGGAGCTGCCTGTGGTGTTGAGACTCAGATAGATAAGTCAGAAATGACCTTAAAGCAAAGGCAGGAGAGTTGCAGACTATTTGTCTGTCCCTTGGACAAGGTGGGTGTGGAGGAGACGCAGTCACGTGCAGGATGGGTTATGTATGCATTTCTTACTATTGCAGTGAAGTGACTAAACAAAGGAGAGCAGTGAGAGAGCAAACTAAGCATAAGATTAATGAAAATATGACTATAAGGTCCTGACAAGGGTTTATGGTCTCACAGTGCATGTGTGTATTTGTGTGCTGGCTACATCCTGTTACTCACTTGTGCCTCCTGGTGGTAGCTAGACCCCAATCTTTTGCCCTCTGTTCCGCCTGAGGAGGAAATTGCTTTCTATTTATAATGAGCTGCTGCATTTAACCAAGCCTTACTAACAAGATGGGCAGACTCAGGCTATAAAGGCCTCTGTGACTTTGCAGCAATGTAATGTTCCAAGTCAAGCAGCTCTGCAGCACCTACATACTGAGCACACAGTGTAAAATGCACAGACTGAGTATTTTATCTTGTGATTTCAACAGAACATGCAGGAACTTTCCTAAATAGAGTTTACACATCTACACATCAGCTTATTGCATGCTGGTTTTAGTGCCTCTGTGCTTTGTAAGTGAATGAAAACCTGCATGCTATCGCAGCTTTCTGACATAATTTGTTTCGTGCTTTACACATCAGCTTCTGAGCACAGCAACTCAGGTTTCATACCAGTCCACCTGTGAGGCTGCAGAGCAGAGTAGTGTGAAATGGCAATCTTCACTCCAGCCTTACCTGCTGGCTGCTACAGCAAAACCAGCTCAGCGTTTTTCTCTCTCGTGCTCCTCCTGTGACTGCAGCGTGAGTTCTGTAGAACAACCGAGGCCAAGCTGGCACACCTGCCCTATAAAGATTTCTATTGTTCGAGCGATGCTTAAAAGGAAAAGATTGCATTATTTGCCCTCTAGTATTTGATTATATGCTGCCTCTGCAAAAGTAAACCAAAGGCCTGTGCAAGCAAGGGGAAGATGTGTGTAGCACTGGGCAATAATCGGTGTAACTGCTGTAAGCAAAAAAAAAAAACCTATATAGTGCACTACTAAAGTCTCTGGATAAATTCAACACAGAGTAACTTAGAGTTGTACATCGAGAAAGCTAAAGCCCGAACTGTAAAAATTACTAAAAGGACACCAATACATGATAAATCTACTCATATCTACTCATCAGCCCATCATCTCATCTCTGCTTAATGGCCTTGTTTATGAAGCATGAAAATCACATAACTGTACTATTCGGTCCTGGATCCTGACAGGCACTGAGGATTTCTGTTAATTCTAAATGGGTGCATTCATAAATCCAATTTGACACACTAAACCAAAACCATTAGAAGATGGTGATGAAGCAGGTTCAGACAACCAACATAAAGAAGTATGACGCATATAATAACCAATTACAAGGACTAAGGTGGTATGTGGCAGGTAGCATCCCTCCTAATAAGTGAAGGTATTTGGTAACCATTTAACTCAACAATTAAAACGTCCCTAGACTTTGCCGCCAAACTAATTCATATCTGAACACAAATTCATGTAAATTAAGACACTTTCAACTGATTAAAATGCTACCATGATGCTCACAGTGCATTAACGTGCATTTGTAAAAAGACCTAAGCTACAGAGACACTATACAAAGTTACGGATACGAAATAAGCAAGCAGCCATTGACAATATATACACAGTCCATTAACAGTTTGAAGCTAGACACATATTAGTAAGTGGCATCTGTCCCTGAAAGCTGTTTGGCTCAACATTCATCTAATGCACAATGAAGCTCTCATTCATTTGCATGTAGTTTATCTCAGTTCTCAACTAAAACTCAAACGTATGGTCTGTCATTAAAGCATTTTCATATTAGAAATATTATATTATATAAAAGCAGACAAACACACAAATTAACTAATAAAAAGCATTTGTATCATTATTCTTGATGCCAAAAAATGACAATAGTTTTCAAATTAAATATGTTTTATATTCAGAGAAGAGAAGCTAAATGTGACATTTTTCTAGACTCTCTTTCTGTATTTTTTGTTCAACAGTTTCTTCTAGTTGTCACCATTACGAATATAATAGACCTCTTTTGGATTTCACTCCAAGTTGAACTTGACAGCACATGGTAGATAATACTGTATCAGGCACTGTAACGTCCCAGATGGCCCACTTTTCTCTGATGTAGCAGTGCTGTGTAAACAAACACCCCGGGGTCACCCTCCAGGAGGTCAAACTGGGACGCAGCACACCTTTCTAGAGCAGACCTACTCACTTTTAACCAAAACTGTAGCTTATCTTTCACAGCATGTTCAGCAACATAACAGAAAGAGGAACACTCTAGCCAGTCCTTTAGAACAAGCCAATAACCTTTCTCTAACATGTTTCTGCTCATAAATAGAGCTTTCAAATCCTTTCATGTCTTCATACCCACTCGACACGCTACTCAAAAAACACTAAACGCTATCAAATTCTGTTCGTGCGAGCATCGCGGCTCCTATGCATCTGTTTGGCCTTTGAAGAATCCACTTATACTCAGCTGTGGAACAACGCTTACAACAACTACAACCCCCATAATTCATCATCCAGACATAAATGCACAAGGTGCAAAGAGTGGTGCAATGACGATAAAATTCTAAAAATAGAAAGCTGAATAAAACCTGAAAACGATGACATGATAAAGCACAGTGAGAATGGGTGTCGGCAGATGCTGAATAATAAAGCTACTGTATACACACTGACTGTATGCAGTGTCCTGCTATTACTGCAAAACCTCTGGTATCTTCATCTCAGAAGAGTGATATTATCAATCTATTTTAAAGAGGATTATAAAGCAACAACCCGTTTGATAATGTATCGTGAAACATCTTAATGATAATGTAATCTGATGAAAGCTAACTAAACAAGAAGAGTACAACATACACTGCACTCGACAATCTTCCTTCAGCTTCATCACATACACAGCAAAAATCATATTTTTATATTCCTTACTAATTATCCACTCATTAAGAAGACAGTAAGAAATGTGTTAGTTGATATTGTTACTATGCAGAGCAATGTGCATGTAGCAGAACTGATGCAACAGACACCAAATACAAATACATAAACTGGTTACAGAAACTACTCACCAGGTCATGGTTCGTGGAGTTGGAATCGTCTTCAGGGAAAGGGACATAAACAGCTAAGGCCATACAGTTGGCAAAAATAGCAATTAATATAAAGATATCAAATGGCCTGAGAGAGGAAGTTAAGGAAAGTGACAACAGATAGATGAAGCAATAAATTATATGGATAAAAACTACACATTTGACTACACTGTTTTATAAACGTATATGTAGCAAAATACTTAATGAAATACTTCACGTATACAGTAGAATACAGAGAAAACTGTTAATGACGTGTGGCTTTGTTTTATGAATCTTAGCTGTCATTTAGTTTTGTTTGTTTTTACGTATTTGTCATTTCATGTTTTTATTTGCTTTTTATAATAATGCTAATTTTGCCTCTTCTCTTTCAAGTTGATAAAATTTGCACCGATTAGCATTGTACACATGTACACAGGCCACACATGTACACATGCATGTAATGTGACTGAAAAAGGCAGACAGTTTGAAAAAACAGGTCAAAATAACTATGATGAAAAATACTGAAAAAGGAAGAAAAGCTCTTGCATCTGAAAAACAACTGCCATCCCAACAGAGAGTTTATGTTACGAGCTAAACTGATTCAATGAAATGCTGAACACTGGCAGATTTTTATGCCTAGAGTTTTTAAAACAGCGGAAAAAGCATTCACCTCCATTATGTCCTCCATTACAGTAAGCGCTGACATATTTTACTCTAGCTTTCCATTTTCATTTTCAAATCCTGAAATGTTCAATTTAAGCTTCTTGTCATTCAATAATGTAATAAAAAAGAAAAAAAAACAACGACCCTGTTCCAACAACATTTGAGAAAGAAATGCCACTTGCGCTGTGCTGTTGCACGTAGTCCATGCAGAACAATTTGGGACACCTGATATGGCTACAGCTGCATTTCCTAAAGTGTACTGGTAGTCAATCCCCAGAGACTTTTTTTTTCAACAAACATGAAAAGAGGGCTTATGAATATATCCCTGTGATTCATGTTGAGCAATCTACTTTTTAACATCTGACGGCTTTTGTGATAGAAGCATCTGTTCCAGCAAAAACACCACCACAGCTGTGCTGTGCCAGGGTTCAGTTGCTTTGTCTATAAAGCTCACCCGTAATGACATGGTTACTGTTCACTCTGTCTTTATTGGAGAGACATGCTTCAAATAGCACATTAGCTACTTTGTGCCTACCTAAAATATACATATATATGTATTTATACATATACATGTATATATACATAATCAGCATTTAAGAATATATAACTGCTTCTTTTCCTGTGACTTTAAGTGTATTCACTTTCCGTCAGACTTTAGTCTGCATGGATTACTGCTTTAAATCAGTGAAGTAGAAAAACTGAATTCAAAGCTTTACTAAACACAAAAATGTTTCCAAATAAGCAGACAATGTTTAAATCATGAGAAATTTAGTCTATTTCCCATTTAGGTAACCTGAAGTCTACATTTACTGGCATTCATTGATAATCATTAATAATTATCTGAGATTGAAGAGCTGTAAAAAAGTACAGCAAACACCAAAAATGATCATTGTTTTCATCGATGAAGACTAAGATCAGCAGTTTTAAAAGTTTTAAACTGCCTATCGCACTTTCTCACACATACACACATATTTTCAAACATGTTTTGTGTTACTTTGTAGGATTAGCTCCCTAAAAACCTGCACTATCCAGTTCACATGAACAGAAACAATGACTTTTGCTATTTAGCAGCAGATGTTTAGTGCTTCTGCCTGAGATATTATTTTAATATTTCAGTGATTATCAAATCAGTTTGACTTCAAGGTCATCACGCAAAATACTAACAAAATAGTAATTATCTGTATTAACCATGATATACAATACGAATAAGTGTTCATAAAACGTCTGGGAATACCCAGAAGCACATCTTACTCATTATATGTATAAATGTGCATCTAAATACTAAGCATTTATTAAGATTTCTGAATGCTACAGTCAATTATTATTGGCTCAAATAACTTGATGTAATATTTCATTTAAAAATGTTGAATCCGCCCTTTATAAAGTCTGTGTTTAATAATTAGGTAATAATGTGTATAAATGTATGAGAAATACTTTACAAATGATTAATTATTTAATAAAATTTTTACAAATGCGTCGTACTAACTCTGCATGTGTAGTTACTATAAAGTGTTAAGTAAAGCTCTAAACACCAAAATGTCTTAGTTTCCTTCCTTTGCTCATATTTACTCATGTATCACTACAAGCTCTACAAAGACAGCCTTGATCTTTTGTCCAATCTAAACACAAACATGCACCATAATGCCTTTTTAAAGGATACTTCCACTCCACCAGGCTGATGCAGGCCCTGCGTATAGGGTTGTTGAGGTTGAGACAGAACAGAGCCCTCGGTGGCCTACTGTTGGCATTACTGCCCTGTTTCTTGCTTTTGGCATACTGCTGCCGCTTCTTCTGTGCCAACGCACCTGCCGGGATGGTAGAGGATGTTGGGGCAGGTGGAGCGGGGGGAGCAGGTGGTGCAGTGGGAGCCGGCGCTGGGGCTGAGGCCGGGACCGGACCCGGAGCAGGGGCAGTTGCTGATGTGGGAGGGGCTTCTGGGGCGGTAGGGGCTGGGTCTGGGGCAGGCCCGTTGGCGCTCATGGTGCGGGCGTGGCTCTGTCAGGAGCATCCAGCAGCATGGATCTGCCAGGGTAGACCGGGAGGCTAGAGTAGGGCAGAGTAGTCTGACCAATGAGGTGGCAAGTCACCAGGGCGTCCGACTCTGATGCTGCTGGCATAATTTGCCTCTGAAAAAAAGGTGAGAAAGACAGTTTGCTTTTTTGTAACGACACAAAGTTCATTACACTGAACCTACCTCAATTACTGCAAAGGCATCCAGTATGAATAAGTGAAGAATTTAAGGTTCTTTATCCTGGATACAAAACTGTGAATGCCTTTGTTTCCTTATATCCATGTTAGACCTGAGACCTGGAGTCCTGATAGTCTGTTCAACATCCAGTGAAAGTTCCTTTAGATTGGGCCCCGAATACTTGAATACAGCCTGAACAAAGTGAATAATTATTTTCTGAAAGCTGTGAATTATTGTTATTATTGCTATTAAAACATTATTGATCGATAGCATTTCCATCAATTCTACTATTTTCCTGTTGTTCTCGTCTTTGTTTTTCTCATTTTCCCTGCTGTGTAAATAAAGCTCACTTTGCCATGCTTTGACTTTGTTTGTATTCAGTACTGACAGTTAGGAAAAACCTCTAATTTTTCTGACTAATAACAGTGTTAAATCAGCATACAGTTTCTTCCCTGCTATCTGCTGTGTACTAAACAAATATACAACACAGGAGGTGCTCCCAATGGAATTGCAGACAATTGGAATTCAATGAAGTAAAAAAAAAGAAAAAGCATTAACATTATTGATAGGTACCTATAATTAATGTTTGCAATATTATAAGGTTTTATAATATATGCTAGGAATAGTAATTAATCTAACACTAATATGAGATACCCAGTGAAACTCTAACCCATTTTTTATTTTCCTCTCTGAGAAGCAATCCTGGTTTCACAGTCCTGTGTGTAACTCAAACAGAGAAATCACCTGATCACCTTCAATAAAACTGCAACAAATATGGCAGGCTTTGTTTGGCTTTGATGTTCCCGTTCAAGGTCTGGGATTAGTAAATTACCCCCAAATTGTCTAAAAATAACCATATTTCACAAGTGGAAAAAAAAAACCGACATGCCATTCAAACTATCACACAACAAAATTAAAAGTGTACAATTCAGAGCTGCCACTCTCAGGCATCACTTGGTCACATCAGCTGTGTAAGTCCTTGAACTGCGAGCAGGCCCGCAGAGGAAGAAACACAAAAAGGTCACACTGCAGTGATGCTCCAAGATGAACTAATCTTCTTATTGCACACACACACACACAAAATGTGATATGTGTATTATTGTAATGCATGACTCTACACCTCGCTGCAGCGAGACTGCCAGCTTTACATCTCTTTTTGCACTACGCTCCTGC
>VURO01015472.1:19226-31746 GCA_015108175.1 Pelvicachromis taeniatus
AAAAAATATTTTTTTTTTTTTTTTTTTTTTTTTTTTTTTTTTTTTTTTGTGTGGGGGGGGGGGGGGGGGGGGTGATCTGAATCAATTATTGTCCATCCTTCTGCTCATATGGACTACTGTAGTCATATAAGGCAGAGGTGATAACGTTTCCATTTCCACCCTGTAGATGGCAGCATTATAAAGCGAACCTAACAAGCCACTGGTGATTACGGCTTCCATACATTTCAGGCTAAGAGTGCAGCAGCAAAGCTCATCAAGGGCAGCATTAATAACCTGAGCAAAGTCCTTTCTTTGCCTCATCCTCAAGTCTCACCTGACATGGTTGGACTCATCTGAACTTTTGACCGGCCTGTAATGTGCAATGTAAGCTATCCAATTTACAACACCTTCACAAGGACACATGCCAACATTTATTTATTGCTGCAGTGCAGGTTAGTCAGTGTGTGTGTGTGTGTGTGTGTGCGCGCGTGTGTGTGTGTGAGAGAGATACTGCAGATGGAGAAAAGACAACCTAAACTGTCCAAAGATGCAAATACATATATGCATTCATCCCATTCCAAGTAACGATGTACAAAAAAAGAACATAAAAATGCGGACACATTACACAATACACTGCATCATATTGCAAAGACTGCATCTGGACTACAGAGACATTAGAGCTACAGGCACCGACATGACTGATAATGTTTAAAGTCTGGCGTCACTGAAGTGAATCAACAAGAATCTGACCTCTTATCCTGCAGGGCAAAAAGAACACAATATAACACATCACCCTCATCCTTGGACTGATCGGATGGTTTGGGAATTTGGGGTAATTCCATCATAACCCACAGCAGAATTAACCGGCTTCACTCAGTGGACAGTGAGCATTCGTCAGCAAACTCTGCAGTGAGATGCGACTCGATGGCAGTCAACATTTCCCCTAATGGGAAACAATTACACACTCAGTGGCTTCTTCACTGACTTCTGATGAGACTCATTCACTGAGGAAATGGCCACGTAATCATGTGTGTGTAATGTGCTAACACTGCTTATTGCTCACAGAGTCAGGCTCATGCAGAGCCAGTCAGAGTTTCAGATGATTCTTTAGCCACCATATGAGTCTGATGATAGGAGAAATGTCAAAGGAAATGGCGCTGAATGTACAACACGTGTACTCAGGGGGGTATCTAGATTGTTGTGGGTATTTACATGTTTTACATGCATATGCAGGTATATACTTGTATATTCACACAAATGTATATGGAGAAACAGACAAGTCTTCTTAAAACCAAATAATCCCCGATGCTTCTTCTTTCTCAACATAGTGACTATGAATAAATTACATTGGAAAATAGGGACTTTTTATGATTTATGCTTGGCTAGACTACAACACTGATGTAAACACGGAGGAATTTCTCTTCCATGGATGCAGCCAGGTTGTCATTTTTTAGCTTTAGTGTAATTTTTACACTGACTGACTCAAGACTGGCTCATCTGTCTTAAAAGTAGGAATTACTGTGATAGCAGCCGTGCCTTGAAAATCTGAGTGAATCTTTAAGCAATCCTTCAGTTTGAATTTTGTGTGGAAGTCTGCTTGCAGACATACAGAAATTGTACATAATATTGACAGTGGGATAATCAATATGCGGCAAGCAAGCTGTCTGAAGAATCCTTATATTTAAAAACACCCAAATTAAAGTGACATGTGTGATGGAATGTTATTGCATGCGGATTTCATGCCTGAGCCAATGCAACAAATGTAATGCCATGTTACGCGGAGGGAAGTTAATCACATCCTTGTGGCTCCTGATGACAGGATGATCAGTCACAAGCATATAAAATTATTTTGAGGTAATTAATACCACTCTGTATAAAAACACAGCCAGTCGTAATGTTGTTTGCACTTGCTCCAGTAGCATATAGTTCATAATAAGCTGAATTTCTGATATGATTCACACAGTACAAGTTATCTGAGTCACTCATGACTACTTAGTCCAGAGTGTTGTGTGTTGGTTTTCATGTAGCCAAAGATTTCCTGGTCTGTACATGAATATTAAGCTTGTTATGCATTCAAACCTAATTTAGGATGGCATAGCATAGATGCATCACTGTAAACTGGGTGACCTTTCAAGGTATATGCACTAATATAGATTATACAGATTAAGTAAGACAAGAACTTTAAATTACATCTGAAACTGTAAAAAAATATATATTTTGTCAGATTAAAAAAACAACCAAAAGATACTTACTACATATACTTTTATATCAAAAGAACTGTGAAACATAAGTGAAATACAATATAGCTTGAAAATTGATAAAAAATCTAATAGAGATGACAGTAAAAATATCTACAAAACAAACGAACAAACAAAAAGCCCTGATGTCTACAGTATTGCCAATGTCATCTTCTTAACTGCACAATAGCTTAATTTACATGATGTCTGATGCCAAAAAGATAAAGTCGGTAAAAGAAAACAGTAGGATGTTATAGGGAACTGTGGACTGAACATTTGACAAACACACAACAAACAAAAGCAAGAAGCTATGGAGAAATATTGCAGGAAAGCTCAAGTTTTAACTCAGCTATTACCCGATGCCTTGTTTTGTGTATTAAAAGGGGGCATCAGAGTTTACTTCAAGCACATTGAGTGACCAGAGGAGCAGCAGATTATGGCATTTTCACACTGGCTTTGGCACTGTGACTTGCTAAAAACCATTTTATGCAATGCAAATGAGCACTGTCTTATGACTTAAAAGGGGGCAAAAAGGTCTGAATTTCTTAACAGAAACCAAATACCGTGTTATTAACATATATTTAATTTAGCTGTTTAAAAATTAGAACGCTGAAAACAAAGTTACTTTTCCAAAAAAGTGTCCATTAACAGTGAATAATTACAAAGAGGAACAGGAAGGTGGGGGTGGCTGCTGATTGAATTTTTATCAGTCAATATGACAAATGATGTGTCATCTCTGTTTATCTATCCACTGTCTTGTATGACTTGAGAACAGCCTGCAGACTGAGCTGTCAGCTGATAGATAGAATCAGTAGCAATCTATACTTGAAAATTCTCATTACTGCTGTTTGTCCTTTGTCATTATGGAACGAGCATCTGTCCAAAACCCACATCTGATCCAAAATGATTAATAAACAGCTAAACATGTGCTTTAGATCGAGCAGCATTTGCATCGTTAATGGCAAAAACACCAGTTTGAGAGCTAAATGTATGTTTTTATTGAATCATAGTTATCTGTATTCGCTGAGATTAATATATGCAGCCACGCTGATATTGATTTGCGTTTTCAACGCTGTGGAAAAGAAAAAAAAACAAAAACGTGTGAAATACGTTGTTGTGATAGTCTTTTGGTTCTTTCGTTGCCTTCCCTAGACAACTTCAATATTATCTATTCAACAAACCATTTTGTTTTGACAGTAACAAATGCCTCTGAGTTTTTGCAACTCTGGCATCTAAGAAAACTCGAGATTTTCTTTTATTTATTATTTTTTTGGTTATTGTTCATATTCTTTCTCCCTCATTGTCAAGGAAAGATAGAAGCAATCAAAGGCATGAAAGAAGACCTCGACTGCTACCATCCGAGGGGCTTTTGTATAGATGCACAGGACTTAACTGCTGCTCAAAAAGTAAGCAATTTAGTAAATAGTTGCTTTCACGTGTTTGTAGAAGTCACACTTTTAACATAGTATTTTTGAGACATTTTGACATATATAGAAACATAGAGAATAAAGCTTATGGGGAGGGGGGGGGGGGGGTTTGTGGAAATTAACTTTTTTTTCTTCTCTGTCACTTCTTAACCTTTCCTTTTAATATCTGGTGTTTGAGCGGATATGGGGTTGAACTATTATACAGAACTGTCATTCTTCAATATATAAACAGAATCAATTCTACCTGAAAATTAACAAACAGATAATGAAAAGTCGTAGTTGTCTATGACTACCTAATCATCGGCTCCAGACGTGTATTACGGTCATTAACTTCCTTCATCTCTGCAACATGTTGCTGGGATAGTTTATCATACTGAAGGTTTATCTAAGTGTGGGGGAGAAGTGCTTTGCTGCAGGGAGAGATTGCCTTTACTTGCATGGCACCAACAGAGCAAAACAATGTGCCGCATGATAAAAAATTGCTTCATAACTCTCACATTGTGTGTCTGGCATCATTATGAGGCACAATAGCCTCTGGAGGGCCTGGCTTTTATTGGCGTGCCTCTTGCAGCAGCAAAGTCTCATCCATTAAACAAATCAGGGGGTTATGTATTAGATTAGCTGTACAGCAGGCACTTGGGGACGCCTAGAAGAACACATGAAACCTCATCTCATTCCCTCTCATAATCCCTGGAATAAATTACCTAATTGACAGCATTAGGTTGATACTGTCAGAAGGTGCCACTTAAAGCATAATGTATAATGAAAATACACAACGTTGCTAAATTGCATTTTTGGTATTAAAAATAATAAACGTCAGCCATTTGGGGCATATTTAGAGTGAAGCCTCTCCTCATAGCATGCTGCCAGATCTCATTTTTCAATAGTTCTTAATAAATTTGTAGTGTCAGTGATATTAAAAGCTCATTTCTGCTGTGGAATATTTAATAAAGCTTCTGTGTGATAGGAAACCAATGTCAAAGACAGAGTCAGGAAACTGTACGATGGCAGCTTGAACCTCCCACCACCCACCGCGCCACGCCATCGGACCTCTGACCTGTGTGGTGAGAAATGGACTGCCCCCCACTGGTGAAGGGTCAACACTGCAGCAGAGGTTCAAGAAGTGCCCCTCACAGTTCAGTGCACTATTCATTCTGCAGCCAAGCCGAAAACAACAGATCCTTTTGACTTTCTTGAAAGTGAAAGTTGAAACTGTGTGCATCCCATTTTCCAAACTGTACACTTGGATCAGGAAACTTCAGCTCAGTGTTCAAGTATCAGAATCTATAGGTTAGTGCCAGTGGTTGGAATACCTAAATAAATGTGAGAGCAAAGACCTTGGATGAACTACAGCTGTTTATTGGCTGGAGTAGATTATTGCTCAGGGATATGCTTTTAATGCAATGAAAATCTGCCACATCTAGTCAAAATAAAGCATTAATATACTTCAAAATGTTTCTGTTGTGGTGCCATATTGTCAATCTAATAATCTGAGCAACTTCTTCATTTCAGCTTAAGGTGTTATAAAATGTGTCCAAGCTCCATTATAAAACTTAACTCTTCATCCATGCAGGTAAATATAGTTTAAATGGGTAAAAGTGTTTTAAGTGTTTAGCGACAATGTTGCTTTGACTTACTGACGAACCAACTCCGTCAGACAAACATTACTCAAGTATTTCAAGCCATTTTCAGACTTTTCCCGCACTTGTGAGCACATTTGAGTGCGTGTGCATGTTTCAAGAAAACTTTGAGTTGGGGGACAGTCAGAGTGCATGTTTTCTGCCCAGATGTGTGGGCATATTGAAACTCCAGGAGGCATTCACCTTTCTTTTTAAAGTGCAAAAGTAGTCAGCAGCTAGTGAAAGTAATAACCTTTTGTCATGTTGTTTTGCATTTACCCCCATTATCTTAAGTTATTTTCCCGCTACTCCAAAGTCACTGGTTTCAAACTATTACAAATAGCTCAGTGAGCACAATAATACTGCTATCTAAACGTTCTGTTTGACTTTTATTTGTGTCATTTACACCAAGACCATCCCCTGGTGGGGAAATGTTTCTCTTGGATATGGAGATATATTGCTTTCAGGAGTAATGTAGCCTGATAAGTGATGACAAATGAAAATCTTGTCTCAAGATGCAGCAAAACAAAACAAAGAAACAAATGGTTTATGATTTTGCTGTAAGAATACATGTTTTTATTTACTTGATTGCACTTGTGTGGTAACCTTATACAATGAAGTGGCATTAAATTAGATCAATAAATATGTTTTTTGGGAGGTGAACTACAGGAAAAAATGGGAACAGGAAAAAGTTCACAATAAACCTGATGAAACTGTGCTATTTCGATTCTAAGCATCAAATTTATGTACCGTTCACACGGTTTAATATTAAATCAAATCTTAGAAGATGAAAATATACCTAATCCGGATCACATATTTCAAAGCATATGGGAATCCACCGATGGTAAGTGGTATTCAGTTCTATTTTACTCAGTACACCCATAAATCCTTCTGGCAGGATTGATCTCTGCTGTGTTCGGTGTGACAGGTGCAACAGAGCCGACGCACAAATTCATGAGGTTTTGGCATCTTGTGGTAACCAATGGGACGATGCATTAAGTCTAAACTGGCGGGGTTAAGGATGATGGTCGGGTACCTGGGCCAATCGCAGTGCGTGTAGGAGGAGTTGGGGGGACTGGGAGGTGTGTCTGAAAAATGCGAGTCTGCAGCTGCATACTGTATCCAAGTCGGGGAGTAATGCCATGAGTACTGCTTTACACTGTTTAGACAAGCTTTTCAGAGCGTGCGTAGGAAACTATTATTCGACTGTTTCTGCTGTCAAGTAAGCCACAATTTTAAGCCCGAAGGCTCAGAGAGGACAGGAAAAGGACACTCGGACAAACTGCAAACTTACTTAAAAGCATCAAAAGTCCCCAAAGTCGCACGCTCAAGAGGCGTCAAACGCAAACGATCCATCCTTTCTAGCTGTTTCAGGGAAGGATACGCTGCTGGACATGTGAATTTAAAGGGGATACTTGCTAAGAACAACAATGAAACCAACGACTGCCCAGTGTTGCTTCGGCTTTTTTCTGACTTGCCTCTTGTTTGGGTTCAGCTTTTCACAATCAGGTGAGTGAATGCCAACCCTATGCACCCCAGTGCGCAAAACTGTGTGTCCGCGGAGCTGGTTAATGTGCGCTGAGCGCAGCACAACTACCCACCGAGCATACTTTTCTGTCACTGTTCTTTGTTGCGCATATGGCTATTGGAGATTATCAGATCACATCAAACCCGCTAATACGGTTTCACCACCAGCACTGAATTCTAACGCCGGAGAACGTCTTAAACAACAGCCAATGAGATGACGTAAAGATCACAGTTGCACAGAGACACAGGTGTTGGTCAGAGCAGATGGCAGGTTGTAGCAGTACATCTGACAAGCCGAAAGGATCCAGGCGAGCGCGTCGCTCCGTCTTCTTGCGCAGAGCGGCACTGTTGAATTTGGAGAGAAATGAGAGCATTTGTTGTTCATCACACGTGTCCTCGGGACATAGCTAGACAAACACAGAGGAGTAATAGCCTTGGTTTACAACAGGCAACTGTGCTCTTGTTTTCCCTCCTGTGGATAGACAGGCTGTCTAACCCATAACTATTTCAAAAGTTGCTTTCAATCTCTGCTCTTTTTTCCCCTTCTGACTAATTTATCAAATAAAAACAACTGCCGTCATGATAATAAGACGCAACCCAATGGTTACTGTTCCTTGATGAATTCAGCTGGTTGGACAGTGGGTTGTATTTACAGTAACAGCTTGAGGCTCCTCAAGTAGTCACCCGGTGGTTCAGATTACTTCATACCGTTGAGTCGTGCAGAGAACGCTCTCTATATTACTAGGCTTTTTGGCTTGTTGTTTGTGTTGATATGTGTAACTCTCACCTGTGCAAACGGTGATAACAGTGGTGAACATGTACGTGCTTTCAGTAATCGGGATAAAAAAACAAAGCGGATTATAATCAAATTAGATTATTCCTCGTTTTATAGTAAATGCCCTCGGGGATCATGTGGAGCACAAATTGACGACCATCGTTGCAGCGCACGGGACTTTCGCTCTGACAGTAGCAGTACTGTTTGTAGAGTGCAGGGGCGCTCTTTACGCACAGGGAGGTATAGGTGCACTCAGCGGCGTCTGTGCGTCTTCGTGTGTGTGTGTGTGTGTGTGAGAGAGAGAGAGGGAGAGGGAGAGGGAGACGGAGAGAGAGATTAGTTAGACAAAAGCAATACAACCTCATCAACCACCATCATCACCATGGATAATCACATTTTAGGACGACTACGACTAAAATTAGACTAAATCCAAGTATCGGCTGCACTGACACAGCATCTCTAGATCGTAATTCACACACAGTCGGTTTTCCCCTCATGCTGCCTGTTAAACTGTTTCACCGCATATCTTAGAGTCATTTTAATGTGACTTAAGGCGTGTAACACCACAAGCAGGCAACCGTTTACTCACTGATTTTACTATTGAAAATTGTTACTCTGCAGTTTCGTTTGAAATGTATGTAGCTGTATCCATCCTTCGATAATGACTGCATTTTTCTTGTGGTCATTTTTTTTTTTGTTTGCTTAGTTCTCATGTGCTAATGCAGTGTATGAGTCTTACAAACAAACGTTTCAAACAATATAAGTTCTTTTGGCGCGTCTCTCGCGATTTTTAAGCATCATATTGCTTTAAATGTGATGTGTAAAGCGCACACATTAGGGAAGGTCTAACATTGTAACCCGTGCATTAATAAATCCTCCTCTGTGAGAGCCTTAAGGCTGAGAGACAGTGACTGAATTAAAATGTTGAATGCAGTTCAGGAGACAGGGCATGGAGGGATGCTTCCGCATGTTTTTTTTCTTTTTTGCTTTACACTCACCACGTGTGCTGCACGTCGTCAAAACAACATTCCTAACATAATATATTGTTCCAAAAAAAAAAAAGCAGTTATATATATATTTTTGCTCAATTATTTTAGTGACCTTGATTGTCGATAACATTACTTGTTTTAAATGTGTCCACGCAAGGCGCATATTCCGAACCTAAATTTAACATTTCTTGTATTAATTTATTTTTTTTAATAACACCAGGAAAGAAAAAAAAAATATTTCGTTATGGATTATCTGACGGACCTGTGTATGAAGATCACAGTCCTAATGTCCTTTCAGACTAGACAAGCTTCGACCAACAGTGAAGCTCCAAATCGTTTCAATTTAATTGGAAAATAGTAAAATAACATAAAACGAAACAGAACAGAAACGGATGCTCCAATATGTGTGCGCTTGTGTTTGTGTGTGTGTGCGTGCGTGCGTGTGAGTGCGCGCGCGCTCGCTGGCTCGGATGTGAGAGCATCCTGATGCCAGGAGTTCGCGTGGGTTATGATGTTCAGTTGAAATGTAAGGAAATGCACACGCGTTCATGCTCCGTTTCTTTTTCTTGAGTTTCCTCGCTGAACGCATCTATCTCGAGAAGTCCCAAGATATTAACTTCACCTTCACCTCATCATCTTCATGTCATTTATTTTCTATTATTAAAACGCCACTTAAAGAAAATCCTGGACTTGTATGCTTCATGACAGCAGGGTACATGCCTGCAATATGCTGAATGTCCCCCATGTGAGTCCACTGTGCACTCTCCTCTTCACTAGACTGCAGTTTCACACTACAGCTGAACAAGTTTGGAAATTGATACAGCTTGCAATTCTGAACCATATGGCCACATTCCAAAAGTCTATTTGTGTTTATGAATATTCATATATTTTGTGCGCAGGAGTGCATTCAAATCATCTGTTGAATGCCTTTGCGTGTGCGTGGAGTTTTTTCACTTGCGTGTAATCACTGCAATCTGGATAAAGTACAGTCCTAAATGAGCCTGTTTTACAGCTTTGAGCAGCGTCTTCTATCCTAATTTGCTGAACAGCATGCAACTACAACCTTTAACTTACAGTGGCGCTCACTGTTTATTGGGTTGAAACTGACAGCACTGTCCCATTTGTAAGCTGATGTGTGTGGTCATAGTATGTTTTAAATTTACAAGGGTTTGAGGGTGACACTGACAGGGAACCTGCTAGAAAGGGAGACAAATAATTATTTTTTTCAACCAGTTTCTGCACCTTTTACAGCAGACCCTGGCACTTCTTGTAAATGTCTCCTCATTGTATATTTTTTTTCCTTTTTGTCCAGCATCAAGCATAAGGAAAGAATGTAGTGCCACTGAGAAGCCAACATAGCTGGGCTTTGGCACAGACCTCGCTTACAGTCGTATCTGCTGTCACCCATTAAAGAGGCTTTGGCTGTCTACCACCACCAGGCATTTTATTAGAAGAAAAAGAAAAGAAGAACATAAACATTTGTGCTTTTGTCCTTTCTTTATTGGCCAGAGTAACAGATAGGGAGCAATATAAAGCCACTTTTCCACTATAAAGAGAATTCAGTTACTGCTATTATAGCCAGATGCAAGACCCTCCTGTATTGTTTTTAAAAATTGCTGAAATTATTTAAAACAAAATATGGAAAACAAGCTATTTTTAGAATTTGAGAAAAGGACCCTTAGATGCACATATATGTAGCTTTTAGATTAATCTCTGTGGTGAGTCAGTGTTTCCTCTTTAATGATAAAAATGTAAAAACAGACAATGATTTATTGTGTCATTTAAACCCCCAGCCAGCCAGACTAAGAATCTTCGCTTTGCTTAATCGAGAGTGTTTGCAGTGTAGTATTGTAGGAAATCATTAAGATTTATGTGTACTGGCCTACTGATTAAAGAATATTACACAATATCAGTTAGTTACTACCAGGGTGCCTTATAACATTTCACTATTGTTTAGTTCCAAATGCACTGGATTTCCAAATGTTTTTTTGAGAGTTTTCCTCTCTGAACACACAAGTAGAGCTATCGTGTTGGATCTTTGCCGGGCTTATAACCAGTCAGGTTCCTATCTACTTCAGCAGAAATGATTGGCTCATATCCTCTGTGTCCTTTGCAAACGATGCACCTTCATTTATCACCTGCCGTTACAAATGCACCATGCATGCACGTGTATTTTAGCATGTATCATTGTCAGCTTAGCTAATAAATGTCCTTTTAGTGAAGGATGTCATAATTATATTAGAGGCCATCACCCGTGGATGTGCATCCCTTAATTTGGGCAGGTTTTTATAGCACATCTGTTTAAAAAAAAAAATGCAACTTCTATATTTGAAACATGACTTTCAAGCTATTAGATCACTTTAGATCTGATAAGGTGTCGTAACTCTTGAAGACAGTTGCTTGTTTCATGTTTCTCACTCACTCCGTCTGTGCTCCTATGCTTTTATGATTTCCCTTTTTTCCTCTCTGTAAATTGAGCAAGCTTTGAGTTTTTGTGTTTGTTGGAGAGAGAATGAAAGCAAAGGGAGTGAGAGAAAGACATGCAAATAGAAATGCTGATTACCTCCGTGTAACATGGCCCTGAGTGCTGAATACACAGCAACCAAAGTCCTTCATTAACAAGGTAGTGCACCTAACTCCCATATACACAAACAGGAGCGAGGCCCTGCTTGGTATCTTTGACAATGTACTCTAGCTATTTTAGATAGATGGGGGACTGAATTTTAGTTGGGGGAAATCAATCAGATGGACCTTAATTAGGATGGCACGTATGCTTTTAGGGCAACCAAAAAGAGCTTGCTGAAGGAAAAGAAATAAAACCTCAGTGCTTTTGCTACCATTCAGCTTTTTTTGGGTGTTGTGGTGCAATATGCAACACTCCAAGAAAGCGGACACGTGTCAGCCAAAAATAATAGAAAAATAAAAATAACATTTCTGAACAGACTTACTTTCTCTGTATCACTATTGGTGCAAAGTTTATGTCTGCTATCAGGGTAAATATATATATGAAAAATAGACTTACGTGTTTTTGGCCTGTCTATAATTAAGCTTAAAGTAAGAATATCAGGGCCTAAATCCTTACTTTAACAAGTCTGTTCTGCTATCAGCCATATTCTTGTAGCTATCAATCTAATAACTTCTTCATTATTTTTTCAACGTTAAATATTCTCTGATTTTTTATTTTTTTTTGGTAATGCATATATTTCTTATTAACACTTCATTATTTTTTAATTGGATAAATATAAAGTTACCAGTGCAGATTGGTGTCGATGTGCGTAGCAGATAGACACGCGCAAGATTAACTCCCACACACTTACACACATGCCCACGATCTCATGCTGCCTTGACCCTGGGCCATCACTCTGATGTACAAGGCAAATGTGCAGGATCCAGGCCCCTGAAAGCCTCAGCCCTGCCTGCACTAAACAATGTAGATGTTGGGAGTCTGAACGCACCATGTATGTCTGTCAGTCAGTGAGACTTTTGATCTGCTTTGTTGTTGCTGCTACTCTTCCAACAATAAGCCTGTCTGTCCTCTGCATCCTCCTGGAGGGCTGCAGGAGGCTGTCAGGCACCGACCCTTTTGACAACCGCATCTTGAGGGTTTCAAAATGTGGCGACAAAGGGTTTGGGAAACGTACATATACTGTGTGTTTGTGTGTGCGTGCATGTGTGTGTGTGTTATGACTTTGTCTGTCAGTGCTCGTGTGGATGCATGGTTGAAGGGATAGAGGGTGACTGACAGACTAACCAAGCTCCAGAGACTCTCTCTCTGCTCCAGTGTCTGCTTGTTCGTCTTCCTCCGCCCACCCTCTGCCTTCATCTGTGGCTTTGTAAGCCTCCACATAATGTGGGAGCCTTAAAATGACAATGGAAATTATGGCTAATCTTTGTTAAGACACACTCATTACTGCCACGTTTTAGAATGAGAGTCCGATGATAAGACTTGGTCTGCCATGCCTTTCTT
>VURO01015472.1:42211-56161 GCA_015108175.1 Pelvicachromis taeniatus
CTCCCCCTTTTTTTTTTCTTCCCCCCCCCCCCCCCCCCCCCCCCCTTCTAGTGATTAATATTGATTACTCACAAGCAACTGAATACAGGCAAGTCTCTCTGTCACTTCGAATGCAGGTTAGGCCAACTTGCCTTCTTCAGGATATAGCCTTTTTAATTAAGTATGAACAACTTAAATTGACCGACACTAAATGTTGTTTAATGTCTCTGTAGTCTTTCCAACTAAGTGTTCTTCTTAAAGATTTTTGTCGCATGCAAATATTATATTGACACGTGTTGGTAAAATTGTGTTTCTAATTTTTTTTCCCTTTAAATTTTTAGCCCTGCTCACATAATAGATCAGGAAATTATACAGTTCTTTTCGAATGTATTGACTTTTACATTAGTCTGGTTTATTTAGCTGGTTTGGTTTAGCTGGTGATGGCTGTGGTCGGAGATGATTTGAGAGCGTGTTTCACTGCTGACACGCTCAGTTCTGTCTCTTTTATTTTTTATTTACTGAACAAAAAGAATACTGTTAGCCAGAGCTGACACAGGCCACAGAAGGCAACCTCATATTTGTGTGTATGTGTCTGCGGGAGGTGTATGATACAGTATGTGCAACTGCATACTCATAGAAGTCATGGAAAAGTAAGAATAAGGTAAGGTGAAGTGATAAGTCATATCCTATTATTGTCCATCAACTAATGCACTCTTTGTGCCTGAAATTCATAGACAACACAACTTCTAGGTCTTTGTAGTATAGGTTATTTTTGATTTGTGTGGACTCGCTGTTCCAATCATATAAGACTACAAACACACAAAGACAAAAAACAAAAAAAGACTGCAACAGCAACAACAAAACTTCGCATCTTCAGATAGACTGCTAAAGAAATGACAGGAAATAGTTAGAAAAAACGAATTCTTCTTGGATTCTTAAAGAATTAGAACCTCTTTAACTTAAGCCGAAGGCCTTTATCTGATTTCTGAACGCGTAATTGCTCTATTTAAGACGGTTTGCAGAGCTTATTGCATGTTTGCGTAACGTGTGAGACTGCAGAGCCGACGAGTCGGTGGGCAAAGAAGATGCCCTGTTGCATGTATCTATTCGATTATGTCAGTAGTGAGTGTTTGCTCCCCATTTCTGAGCTGATATTGCTCATACAGTACAATAATCTATTTGTGAGGCTACACGTGTTTTTGTGCAAAACGGGACATCTGGAATAATCTGCGCAGAACCCGACTTCATGCCGTTGTTTCTTTTTGGAGCGTGATACAGCGTCTGCCTGCTGATGTATGTTGTGTGCGCATGTGGTTGTATGGGAATAATGTAGTTAATCTAATGAATTTCACATGACAGGTGAATGTGTTACTTTCACATGGCCTGCAACACAATGCACCCAACATAACCAGGGCAATGTTTAGCAAAGCGCAGGGTTGATATTTTACAAAGTTTTTTTTTTTCATTATTCAATTGCACATCCATACACACACGGAGAGGCACACTTGGAGGTGGAAACAAAACGTTTAACTTTGAAAGTTGGGCTTCTAATTAGCAGAATTAGCAGTAGATCAAAGAGGACAATTAAGGGGGGTGTTTGTGGTAGCAAGGGCTCATTAGCATCACAACACATGGACACGGCCATGAAACAGAAAGTGGCAGAAGGAGTCTCATTACAGAGCACCACTGTGCTTACACCGGGCCACATGCAGACAGATTGGCCATCAGGAGAGAAGGAGAGAGAGAACAACTATCGCTAACGCACAAAAACAAGGATATCGACTCACGCGTTTCAGTAGGATGAACTAACACCTATGGTTATAGGTATGGATACAAGAAATCATTCCCCTTGTGCACACAAACACGTGTTCGGATATAGAGCTCATAATATTTACTGGCACAACAGAAAACAAAAGCTAGTCCCTGCCTGCTCTCATCCAATTTCAGCTTAATTAAGAGGGGAATTAACTTTGATCTGCACTGTGTGGTAGGAGCTTGGTAGCCCACCCTGTAGAAAAGCACAAGCCCATAAGTATTCTTCAACCTCACCCTCAAAGTCAGACCCGGATTGTTTTCCATTCATTCCTCACTGTTTGAAGTCAATACAGATAAGAGCAGGAAAGATTCTATTAGGACTACCTGAGCCTTCCTCGTTAGCTAGATCTAACAAAGTCTTGGCAGTGAGCCAGTGTGTGCGTGTGTTGCTCCCCACACTAATGGCATAAGCACAACAAAAGATCAAAGGTTTTTGGATGGTCCTTTATTTTACTGGTCCCAGTCACTGCTTTTTAGTGTTTGGTCCAGTGACATGGGTTAATGATGTACTGGAACAGATGCTTTAAGAGAGAGAGAGAGCAAGGTTTGAGCATGTTTGAAACCTAAAATATGACACACACAAACACGCAAGAATTTGTTTTGCAGGCAGCACAGCTGGGCCTAATGTTATGTTTCATTTTTTACTTTTCATAAGACAAAAACAAAATGAACGAAGAGACAATGATAGGCTGAGACCTCTGCTGACTTACTTTCACTTCACCTGCATTTGTTCTCTAAGCGACTGCTAATACATAAGAACAGGCTCAAACTGGCATAGAAAAAACTGTGTATGATTTTTTTGCTCACGTGCAACACTGTGTTCTGTTATAGTTATTATTTACTGTTATCTACTATTTACCAAAGTTAATTTTACTGTTGTAATTAAGCTGCAAAATAGGGTACAAATTATATAATCAAAATGGATTTTAAGTATCTAAGGTAAATGTTTTTATTATGTAGAGTTGCACATTTAAAAATCAACTTACCGTATATCTTCCAATAGTAGCCCCGGCGTTTATTAAAAAAAATAATCGGATGGCCCGGTGTTTAAAAATGGCCGGCAGTTGTTGGAGACCGGCTCTTATTCCCTTCTCAGATGGAATGGTGATGGGTAAACGGAGTTCACTTGGCAGTAAAATATGGTATGGTACCGTATTTACAGCCACAAAATGTAGGCAACAGCGGATGAACATTTCAGGATTTAACAAAATTATCAGTGGAGACAAAAGGGCAAAATGACTGGCGCTTAAAGGAGACCGGCTACTATTGGAGACCAGCGTCTATTTGTTGTGACATGTTCTCAAACCCGGCATTTATTAGAAACGGGCGTCAATAAGAGACAGGCCACTACTAGTAGATATACGGTATCCACATATTCAGCTTATATTGGGCATAGGTGAAGATCAGCACTGTACTGTGTGTGCGTGTGTGTGTGCTGTGTTACACCAGTAAGCCATGATTTAATTTTACTTTTGGATAATCTGTACTTTTTCCATTAACAATGTTGAACTTCTTGGGCCTCGTGCACAACCACAGGCGATAGTGTCACGTGAACGTGGAGTAATCGTGCTACATAGAATACTGTCTCACAGTCACTTACTCTGTACAGTCACTTTTAGCTGTTTAATTGAATGGACAGTCCCTGTCAACATAAATCATCGGTTTTGTGCAAACTCTGTGTTGCCCAGAAGAACACCAACAGGGAGTAGCAGTTTCCTTTCTTGCTGCTTTTCTTTCCTGTTGAGATGTAGAGAAGTTTCCTGTTCCTGCCACTGTCACCCTCTATTCCCCCCCATCTCAGTGAAAAGCTGGATCGGCGTTTCAGCACCAGGGTGGGACAGTGGGATTGAGAGGTGCAAGGGGACCTGTGATTGACAGTACCGATAATCACTGTAATAGGTGCGGGGTGAGGAAAGTGGGAGGAAAGCAGCTGTTTCGTAAATGTCACCACTACTAGCAGCAGGAGCAGCATCCTCCTCTCTGCTGCTCGCAGTGAGTGTGGAACAGGAAGGAAAGAGGGAGTAAAAACCTGAAGAAGGAGACGGAGAGGATAACAGGATGGGATGCTCGCTGAGGGCTGCCAAAATGTTCTGTCATAACAGACAAATCTCATTTATCTTCTTCAGCAGTAACTGTCAGCTATCCACTCGGAAGGAACATAACTAAACTGTAGTTTGGCAGCAGAGTAAGGAGATTAATTTAAATGTCCCACATTTATTTACAGTTACTTATTTACCTGGAAGTTCAAAAAGCCGAGAAGCCTCCAAAGTTTTCTTTTTCTTGGAGATGTCAATCTGGGTCCAAGTTGTTCCATTTTGTTCAAAAATAACGCCAATTTTAAAAAGAAATACACCTTCCTTAGAAAACATGTTGAATAATTAGCTCAATAATGAGACTGACAGTAATATTTGTTTAAACACTGCCTTTCACTTCTGCACTCATGCTTTGATGGGAAGGGAGTGCGGGTGAGGTTGCGGGTGGGGGGATGTCAGTACAATTGTTTCATAAATTAGACACTTTGGACATAAAGAAAGCTGCTAATGACATTTCTTTTTTTTAAAAAATGCTACCTTTCATGGCTTTAATGTCTTTTTTATTTTTCCGCTTTATTCTGCCTTTATCGTTAATACTTCTCTGTTTTTTCATCCCGCGTCTGTAATTTTATTTATTTATTTATTTTTGCTTTCTCATTCGCTCTTTAATATCTGCTCATTACAGTGAATAAATGGTATTTCTTTGCCGAACATGTTGAATATGGCGGTTATCTTTAAAAACGCAGCTGCGAACGTACAGATATGCGTGCATAGAGTAACTACAATTTATGCTGTGCCTTTGAACTGCCAGCGCAGCTAATCATATTTTGTCCACACCACCGCTGGGGCCTGATCATTGTTTATATAACACAAAAGTGCTGTTAAGTCCCTCAGTATTTCTGTTTGGATGTCTCTGTTTTCTTCAGCAAATGGAGCGACATGAAACTGACTGACTTCCTACTGACATCCAATTAAATTCTTTTACTGAACATTGCTCAGTAGGCTCTGTTTTTCTTTCACTGTAGATCTTTCCTCCCCCCCCATTTTTTTTAAAATAAGAAAATGCATTTCAGAGTGTGTTTTTTTGTTGTTTTTTTTTGGTCTGTTTTTTTGTGTCTTCCCTGCTCTGGTCTCCAGTGTCAATATGTGTATTAATAGAAAGTTTACCCGTTTGGCCTGTTCTGTCATCAACAATAAATGAATAAATAAATCAATGAATTAAATAAATAAAACCTCCTACATGACGTGAAGACATTAGTGCAAAGCGAAAACATGTTTTTACTAAGTGAAGACATCTGTGCCGAGTAATGAGTAATGGAACAATGCCAGCTGCACTGGTGTACTCAAAATGTCTGCAATTTAAAAAAAAAAAAAAATAAATCCTATTCTCTGCTTGTTTTTTGTCTTCCATCCTTCTTATAAGTCCACTATTCATTTCAATAATGATTTGGCTATCAAGCTTACTAGTTAAAGGCATTTTTTCTTTGTTTTTCAGCATCAGGGTCAGCATTACTGTATCCATACTGAACAACAATACAATATTTTATTTCGCAGTTCTTGATCTTAATAATAGGCATAGTAGACTTTTCCTCACACTATTAGCTAATGGCTGACTAAATGCAGCTGAAGAGTACATCAATTAATGGGGGTTTCCCTTCATACTGTCACACTTCTTGGATTGTCACCAACTGAAGAGGCACCAAAGAAGAGAAAGATGTATTTTTCATTGCTCCCAGTCTGCTTTTAAAAGTCTGACACTGGTGCCACGTACACAGTTGAAAACGCCACACACTGCAGTAAGCATCGGGACGTAAACGGAGCCTACCATCAGACTGTAGAACAACAAACTGAGAACACTCAGCAGGAGACTCACGTTCACATAACCCGACTTTTGACCATGATTCAAACTGCTGTGTAAGACTCACAGATTACTTATTTTCTCTGCAACGATAATATGAAAAAAGTTTTTCATTATCTTTGTAAGTAAATCATGATCCCTGTTCTGTCATATGTTTTGGGTCATGTATAATAATCATGTATATATATGGATCATGTATATAATCCCATTGCAGTTGTCTAAAACATAGTATTATTAGCATTATTGTACTAGATACAGTAATAGCTTTCAGTTGCTAATCACTTATAATGTTACTTGTTTTACATAAGTTATTCAGTTGTATTATGGGTGGAAAAATATGACCCAGTCGGCCCTTTTGTTGACATTGAACTACAATCACTTGACCTCAGTTTTGTGGGAGAACAAAAACAGAAACACAATCTTTTGGGGAATGATGCTTTCTTCATATTTATTGCATGAAGGGGCAACAGTGTGATGATAAAGAGCAAGTTGTGCTCACTCCACAAACAACAACCCACTGCTGCGACCGCAACATCAAAGGTTTAAAAGCAACTTCGAAAGCAACATGCTTTCCTCTTTTATACTGAGTTTATGTTGTTAACACAAAGCTAGCAGCAAGAGACCTCCATAATCGGAGTGATATAAAGGCGGAGTGTATACTGACCCCCACCAAAAAGGCAAGGCTTGATTTTTAGCAGGTTCAGTCATGTGAAAAGAATGTTTTCTTAGGTCTCTATGCAGTCCTGTGAAAAACTAAGTACAGCCCATGTTCAGAATCTTGCAGAACCACCTTTAGCAGCAGTAACTTGGATGAATCATTTTCTGTATGAAATTATTTTTATATTTTGCACATTGATGTGGAGGAATTTTCGCCAACTCTTCTTCATAATGTAAAAATCCTGCAGTTTATTGAAGGAATTTATGGACAGCTCTCTTTGGGTCTTGCTACAGCTTTTGGGTTGAGGTCTGGACTTTGACTGGATGAATGCGTTACCTTGATTCTCTTCTTTTTAAGCCATTCTGCTGTAGATTTGCTGGAATGCCTAGGATCAATCCTTTGCATGATCCAATTTCAGCGAAGCTGTAGCTGTCATACAGATGACTTCCCATTTGATTCTAGGGTACTTTGGTTCAGATGCAACTTTGCAAGCTACGCTGTGCATGTTCAGGAGAATTTCTCCTGGCAACTCTACTAAACAACTTATACCTGTTCAATCTTTTTCTAACTGTACTGTTATGAACTTTAACATCTAACATGCTAACTGTGGAGCTCTTGTTTTTTTTTTGCTATTTCTGTGAGCTTTCACAGTGTGAATATCAGGTGAAGTTGCTGGGACGCTTACTTCTAGGAAGACTGGACACTATCTTGAATGTTTTCCACTTGTGAATAATGTGAAATCCACCTGTTGAAAAATAATGTGAAAACTTTCTTTTTCATCTGACTGTAGAAAAAGCACAGATGAAGAGGCTTGTAGGATTATACACTGCTCAGAAAAACAAAGGGAACACAAAAATAAGACATCCCAGATCTGAATGAATGAAATATACTTATTAAATACTTTTTTTCTTTACATAGTTGCACACTCAAAATTAAAGTGGAAAAACACAGTACAGGCCGATCCAACTTTGATGTAATGTCCTCAAAACACGTCAAAATGAGGCTCAGTAGTGTGTGTGGCCTCCCCGTGCCTGTATGACCTCCCTACAATGTCTGGGCATCCTCCTGATGAGGTCTCCTGAGGGATCTCCTCTCAGACCTGGACTAAAGCATCCGCCAACTCCTGGACAGGCTGTTGTGCAACGGAGCGAGACATGATGTCCCAGATGTGCTCAATTGGATTCAGGTCAGGGGAGGGGGCGGGCCAGTCCATAGCATCAATGCCTTCGTCTTGCTGGAACTGCTGACACTCTCCAGCCACATGAGGTCTAGCATTGTCTTGCCTTAGGAGGAACCCAGGGCCAACCATACCAGCATATGATCTCACAAGGGGTCTGAGGATCTTATCTCGGTAGCTAATGGCAGTCAGGCTACCTCTGGCGAGCGCATGAAGGGCTGTGCAGCCCTCCAAAGAAATGCCACCCCACACCATTACTGACCCACTGCCAAACTGGTCATGCTGGAGGATGTTGCAGCCAGCAGAAAGTTCTCCATGGTGTCTCCAAACTATGTCACGTCTCTAACGTGTGCTCAGTGTGAACCTGCTTTCATCTGTGAAGAGCACAGGGCACCAGTGGCGTAGTTGCCAATCTTGATGTTCTCTGGCAAATGCCAAACGTCCTGCACGGTGTTGGGCTGTAAGCACAACCTCCACCTGTGGACGTTGGGCCCTCATGCCACCCTCATGGAGTCTGTTTCTGACCGTTTGAGCAGACAGATGCAAATTTGTAGCCTGCCGGAGGTCATTTTGCAGGACTCTGGCAATGCTCCCACTGTTCCTCCTTGCACAAAGGTGGAGGTGGCAGGGAGTTGCTGGGTTGTTGCCCTCCTACGGCCTCCTCCATGTCTCTTGATGCACTGGCCTGTCTCCTGGTAGCGCTGCCATGCTCTGGACACTACACTGACAGATAAAGCAAACCTTCTTAAGAAGAAATGTGAAAAGCTTTACTTTTCCCCAGCACTGATGATATAAAAGAATAGGGTGTATGTCACAGACAGAAGTATCTTCCGGATCTTAGAGTGAGCCTTTATTGTGAATGACAAGCCAGTACAATAAGAGCATGCACTGTCCTCTGGTTTGTTTCTCAGTTAGATAAAGCAACCTGTATATCACATCTGGTTTTACAACAGCAAGACTGTAACAATGAAAATCCAGTACCTTTACAACTTTACTAACTAATGGGTGAACACTATGCTGGATATTTTGCTTCATGTACAAGTCAGTAGATTTACGAAAGAAAAAAGAGCAGTAAACTAAGCTGAGGAACATCAATGCACAGCTTGGAAATAAGTTGATGTCATTGATACTGGCGTTGACCAATAATACAGAAGGGTGTGTCTTCACCGCAAAGGCCTTGGTTTGAGTCTATCTCAGACCATTTACTGTATTTCTTTCCCCCATTCTTTATCTCTATCTTCCAGTCACTCTACTTACTATGCAAACGTATATACAAACTGAGTGTGTTTACATACTTAAGATGGAAAAGGTGCACGACTGAAGAGACTCAATGGTAAATTTTAGAAATTTACCATTTAGAGATTTCTCGAAATTGAGAAAATGTTCAGATGCAGATTCATGCTGATAATTCTTGTTGTGCAAACTCACAGTTTATGGCAGTCTAAATCACTTTGCTGCACATTACAAATCTCAAATTAAGTACGCAACTATAACTATGCATTTAGACTCACTCTGCAAACTATGTATTTAGATTCACATGTGTCTAAAGTTGCTGTGGATGGTTTTGTATTAACAATGTTTCCATCATGCCGCAAATGGATATTGTACTGTCATACACTCATTCTTTTAATTTTTTATTTATTAAGTTAACTCACTGTGTTGCGTTGTGCATAGTGCCGACGTGCGACAGTTTCCAATTTTGTTGTACTATTGTACTCGGTATGACTGTGCAATGACAATACAGAGTTATAATGAAGTTACAAAGTTATAAAGACTGTAAAGCTTTTTTTTTAAATAGAGAAAAACAATCTCATAAGTGAAGTTATTACTCTTTTTACAGTATTATGCATTTAAATATTATTTCAATACTTTTGTTACTCATCACACTGATAGACAAATGCAATACAGTTACAACTGCATGTTCCTGATATGGTTTTGCTGCTGAATACTAACACAGAAACAGCTCAATACAATTGAAATCAATATTATTAGTGAGTTCACAAACAGAATGAAATTAACCTCCGTACCACAGAGAATATGCTGGTTATTTGGCTATGCTAACGGAGTATGACCAGAGCAGCTTCTCAACATGGCTTTCCCCTGCTGTGAAGTTGCAGTGAAAAAGCATGTAATTACAGTATGGCACAGCATTATGCCAAACTGCAATGGCCAGCTCATCCTATGGGTAGACACTATTACTTTCTGCAAAGACTGCAAATTTTAATAGCAGCAGTACAGAGTCTCACAAAAGTAAGTCAATGCTTTGCTTAACCAAGCACAATGGAGATTGTAGTATTCTGCATTTTTGAAGGTTGACTAATACTAGAGGGAGAAATTTGAGGACATAACCTTCTCTGCTAGTCGAATTTTGAGTCTTGACACTGGTTGTAATGTTCAGTGCTTTACTAAATGTTATGCAGTTCATATCTTAAGAAAAATATATATTAAACATTGTCAAAGAAGTCAAAAAAAGAAAGAATATGAATGTTGGAATGGCACGTCCAACATCGCTTTTGGTTACTTTTTAGTGTTCAGTGAAAATCAAAGCCTTCTCTATCCTCCAGTTCCTCTCCTTGCCTGCCCCGTTTTATTAATATTTCCTCACAGTGTTGCCCACTTTCATTCTTACTTCCAACTTGTTATCCCTGTCTTTTTGAATTTAATTTGCATCCATTTAGAAATAGATGAGATGCCAGCTCTCAATATCTTTTTTTTTTTTTTGTTTCTAAGTGATGGGCAACTCTCAGCCCACGTTTCTCTTCTTTATCCAGTAGATTAGTCTAGCCAAATAGCTGGAATTAGCAATGTAAAAATCTGCTTATCCACTGCCAGCTGGAGCAGATGCTCAAATTAAGTATCAGTGCCAGATTTTCGACTGGCATCAAGCTAAGCTGGAAGACCAACGCTGAGGAGGGAAAGAGGAGAAAACAAGAAAACAGGTTGAAAAGCGGGAGAAGGAAAATATGCTTGTGAGAGAGAAAGAAACAAAGAGAAAGACAGAATAAGCGAGGGTGGGGGTAGAGGGGGTAGGGGAGAGTGAGCATGGGAATAAGAAATGGCAAATTCTTTAGTTTCAGCCAATTAGGCTGAGAAGCCACTGGTAATTAACTCTCGAGGGACCCACTGAACAGTCATGCACCTCGTTTACATAATGAGGATGAGAGGAGAGACTCTTTTTCTCCTCTTTTTCCTTCTCTCTGGTTTTCTGTCTTTGGCCTGTTGAACCAAAGAAGAACAGCCCTTCCTTCTGTGGCTTTTGACCATAGTCATACAGCTTCCACAGACCTGGTATACTACCATATGTAGTCGCAGGAATTTGGCTCAGAGAACTGACATAAAATTGATTTTTAACTTGTGATCTCCTGATAAGTCCTCGCACAGTTATTTACAGTTGTTTTGAACTTGTTTTTAATTACTCTGAGATTTCCAGCGTCTTTGACCTGAGAGTTTGATCATGTAAATTTATGATAATCCATTTGACTTTCTCCTTCTGCCCGTTGCCCCACTCCAATACCTTTCATTTCCCCCCTTCCAAGATATGGAAAGTGATGGACTTGGACTTCAGAAGCCTTTTTCTACAACGAAAAGCCTAAAAATAAGAACGCTTACTGTCAGGTATTAAAGGGCAAATTTCTAGTTCTTCACATTTGTACGTTGAATGGAAATTTTCCCCTCACTTCTGAATTCTTTCAGTTGCAATTTAAAAAAATATATTTATCTATTTAATCTGCTCTTCAAATTACCACTATCACAAATTCAATTTCCTTACGTTGAAAATTATGCCATTTAGGTTTCTAACATCTCTAACATATTTAGTCCTCAATCTTTGGTTGTTATACTAAAAATGCAAAAAACTTTAAACCCACTGCAAACCTCATCAACATAATGATTCACCCAAAAAACTGCTTTTTCCAACTGACATGGCTAGTCGATCATAAATGTTTAGAGTCAATTGAGCTGTAATTAATATAGTGAAAAGTAGTTGTTCTCTGCTGATATATAATGTCTTGGCACCACATTCTCTAAAAACAAACCAAAAAACAAATGAATAAAAAAACAAAACAGGAAAATAGATTTGAAGTAAATACAATGATAACCTTAATCCTAAACCAGATGATCAGAAAACTTTGTGACATTTTTTTACAGTACTGGTTTCCATGAACTCCTTTACTCTCTTAAAAACAATTTACTTCTTTTTTTAAATTTATTTTTTCCCCACACGAGGTTGAAAGTAGCTCAGGGGAAGTGTGAATGTAATGTAACAGGAAGAAATTCATATCTTCAGGTTGTGTGTTTTCCTCTTCAGTGCCTTATTTTTTCTCTTCCTTTGATGGTGGAGTTGGGATAAAAGCTTTAAGTTCACTTCCTCTTTTATTAAAGGAGGCCTAATTTAATTAGCTTGCACTGCGTGAGCCTGCTATCAGGCCCTTCTGTTTCCAAACCCAAGGTTTCTGACGCTCTGAGGAAGAGAAGGGAAGAAAAAAGGAAAACTGTCGGGTGGTCTCCAAGGAGGAAGTGTCCTTTTAATCAGACTTCTGCTAAGATCCCATTACCATCTCCTATGAGAGAGGGAGGGCAACACATAGACAGATGGACAGACATACAGTAGAAGAAAATATGAAATGTAGTCTTAAATATGCAGCATTCACGGCATCAAGATCAGATGGAAGCTGAGATGACACAGGGCAGACAAAAGGACCTCAACTGTGAAGGAACAACAGTGAACTTTACTGAAATACAATAAATAGAAATATATAATATAATAAAGAATGAGTTGTGCTAAAGAGCTCACTGAATGCCAGCATGGTAGTATAACAGAAGGCTACTAATAAGTTTGTGACATTTCTTCCCCTGTAGATTTTCTATGATCAACTTTAAGTGGAACCATTTAGGAACCACACCAACTGAGTCACTCAGTGTCTAGTCACATACTGCACTGCAGAGGTCCACAGCTCCTCTGGCATTAACAAAATCTGTGCACTAGGAGCTTCATGGCATGGGTTTCAATGACAGAGCAGCTCCTGTATTGTGTAGGAGCTGTTATTGTGTATCAATCAGCCTAATTTTTCTTTGATTAGTCAACGATTATTTCAATAACTCTCATCTCCGCTTCCTGTGGGCAAACCTCCTGTTCTAGTCTCCAGTACCTCACCTGCTCAAGTCTGTCCACCTATGAATATCACCCTGTTGTCTCGTTCCACAGCAAATTAAAATAATACCCAGGAAACATATGAATTTGAAAATAGGTATTTTTAGGACCATCAAAATAAAAATGAAATAAATATTAGGTTATACAAATTAAAATGCTAGTAGTATTTAAACCAAAAATTAATGTGTAAATTTTGCTGATGATTCAGTTCATGAATTCATGATTGCAGTGGACATGCTCTGGAGTGAGGCTTGCCATTATCTTTGAGATGACATTTCCAGCTGCTGAGAACCATGGTAAAGATGCTCTCTGTCATGACTTCAGCTATTTGAGAGGTGCAAGAGACTCTTTACAGGACAAACTCATCACCAAAGAAGAAGAAGAAGCAGTCTCCGGTATCATAGCTGTGTCCAAATTCAGGGGCTGCATCCTTTGAAGGCCGCATTTGTAGGCTGATTACGTTACTGCGACGCGACGAAGGCTGTCCAAATTCAAAGACCTCCTTTTCCCTAGATTTGAAGGCGGGTCGGGTGTATCCTTTGTGGCCCAGCCTATCCCAGAATTCATAACAGGGCCAAGCCAATTCCAGTTTCCAACAATGGCACCACTACTTAGTTTTAATATGACTCTTTCTGGGTCACAAAATAAACTTTTAAGATATTTTCAGGCGAGAATGTAGCTGTGTAAACTTCAAATATCTGCTCGCTTTATCAAAACATCACATATTTGAAAAGTGCTCCGATGTTTTTGGAGACGAGCTGACCGGGAGGTCAAGGCTCACTAGAGCCGGCGAGAACAGCGAACTCCCAGCACATCTTTTCAGACCTCCTGCGGTCTTTCGCTACTCAGGTTAAACATGATATATAAGTCACTTAGATAACTTAAAAATGTTATTGTTTGGCTTTTTACAGTGTTTTATTTGTTCCTGAGTAAATCAGTTTGGCTAAGATTAAAGTTATAGTTTTCACACAGCTGAATAAACGTCAAACAGAAAACTGATTAAACAGAAATGTGAGATGGCGGAGAATTTACTCCAATGTCCTGTTATATTTGAGGGACAAAGGAGCAGACGGTTTATTAAACTCCACTGAGACAATCTGCAAATTTCATTAAAAGTTGAATAGACTATCATCTTGTCTTTATTTTTAGTTAGCACATACCTTAAGAACTGTAAGTTAATGACAGTTATATAAGTGCAGCTGCATGCTGGTGCAATAAGCTGTACGTTTTACGTCCAATGGATGCATGATCTGATTAATCGACTAATTGCAAAAATAATAG
>VURO01015477.1:11215-31123 GCA_015108175.1 Pelvicachromis taeniatus
CTACAAACAACACTAATGAGCGCATTGCTCATTAGTCTGCCGGAGGTTTCTTCCTGTTAAAAGGGAGTTTTTCCTTCCCACTGTTGCCAAAGTGCTTGCTCATAGGGGGTCATATGATTGTTGGGTTTTTCACTGTATGTATTATTGTAGGGTCTACCTTACAATGTAAAGCGCCTTGAGGCAACTTTTATTGTGATTTGGTGCTGATAAATAAAATTGAATTGAATTGAAGCTAATGCTACTAATTAATTAATGTGTATTATCACCCCAATGATGTCATCAGTTGGATTTAGAGACGCAATTGTCTCGAGTAATGTTTCCATTTCTCTATAAATGTACAGGGGAACAGTAGGATTATGTAAAAAACTTGAAAAAAGGGTTTTGATCATACAGGATGTAACAAACATATCAAACTGTGTTATAGAAATTGTCCCCAGTGTGGATTGGGGGCTGTAAAGTGGCTTCAGAAATTGCAGTTACCATGGGCGACCTAAAGCATCTTAAATAGCATATCATATATGACATAGTGAAGTAGATCTGTAGAGAGGCATTAGCTAAGGCATCACCTTATATTATACTGAGATCAGCTGCTCTGACAGGACTGTAGCTGAACTCGACTTTGTGACCTGCCTGTACTAACGCCGTGCTTGATTTTTGTAGGGTACGCCAATGTCAATTTTATTTATAAAGCCAAAACCCACAAAGTCGCCTCAAAGGACTTTACAGTCTGTCTACGGCACCCTTTATCATTACTTTGATTCATGACTTTATTTAATGTAAAATATAATGCGTCGTGACAGTTTTATTCTTGATTTATTACCTATATTGGAGAGTTAACTTCTGTGAAAAGAGCACCTTCATATCACAAAGTATATAAAAAAAACCCACTAACTCACTGTCTCTGTGTTGAAGCCTCTTTCCATTTCGCTCTCTCTGCCCTCCATCCAGATATTATTGAGCTTTTTGTAATTCCTGTTTCTATGGCAACGTGAGCCAAGTCATCCTGTGGACGGTGGGGGGATGGACTAAGAGAATCAGCAGGTAAGTGTCTGAGTGTACCAGCAGTTATAAGAGTTCCTCTTTTTGCCTTAAAAAGTTCTCCTCGTGTCTTATTATATTTTTAACCCTAAAAAATTCCACTTATGTTTATGTTTAGTAAGTCACTGATTAAGGAGCTAGAGAGTAAATGCAATAAGCAAATACAAATTTAATATAAATGTATTTTTTTAAGCATTTGAGCAGCAGACTTTCTTTACTAAGATAATTATTCTGTTAAAAAGTGAAGATCTTTTTCTCCTCCTCTCCCCTCATGTATTGTGTATTTCATTGTTTTTCTTACCATGCTACCTCTTCTGACCTCTCTTCCCAATGTGATGTTTGTGCAATGTACGCATGGTTGCAAAGGGTCCAATTTCACTGCAGGTAACATGCAGCGATAAATAAAGGCTTATCATCACGATCATCATCATTCTTTCTCAATTACCAACTGGTTTCTTTTATGTCCAAATATGACCCAAAAACCATTTGAAAGGCACTGATTTGGTTCTCAAAAGTGGGTCATACAGAAGAAAGAAACAACCCTGAATTCAGATGAAATCCGTGAAGCATTTCTGGCTAACCTTTTAAGCCAAGCCATCGTTTTTCTAGATATAAAGAAAGAGCAATTACTGCAAATAATGGAACATTAACAAAGGGGTTAAAAAAATCTTGCAATCAAGTACTGAGAGATACAAATATCAGTGTGAGTATGAGAGCAGCTCAGGCTTGTTTTGCATGGTTTTACCTTCTCTCTGTCCTCAAATGATATGACACACTTACACATGTCTCCACAAGCTTAAATGTCCCCAGGCCGTCAGCATCTCACACTGCTAGCTCCTCATTTCTAAAGGGAATAATTCATAATGAAGTTCCATTCTCCTGAGTGGTAGGGAAATATATAGGACCCAAGATGCAGACAATAAGATTGTGAAATGTGATTAAAAATAATTTTAATGCCATAAGTCTGACATTTAATACAGAGAACTTTCTCACAGTTTTTGTGTACTTATGTTACACTTTCAAAATAGTCCTATGTTCAGGTTTAAATAAAAGCTGTGTATTAAATCCTTAAAAGCTGAATTGTCACTGAATCTTTTTTCCGCCTTTGACAGTTTTGACTGCATTTGCCTGAGCCTGAAGAGCCTCAAGAGCACTTCAGCAACACTAATGCAGGGTAATAACAGATCAGGGCTTAATGGCTACAGAGTGTCTTTAAAGGGAGGGGGGAGAAATGACTTGAATATTTTGTAGCAGGAGTTTAATTGTGTTGCATTTGGTGTGGCTGTGCAAAGAAACCTCAAGTCGAGCCAGTTTATAGTTTGTCAAGGTCAGTACAGTAAAAAATATGAGTAGAAGGGACAGTAATAGATAGATAATAGAACCAAAAGGCAGGTGATACAATATAAAGAAAGATAACTAAAAGCAATAGTCTCTGAATGAATACAAGTTAGATAAAACATACAAGTTAATTTGAAATATCAGTTGAAACATCTTCCAGGGGGAAAAATAATGTACAAAGCTGAGAAATGTGAGGTTGTTCAGTCAGGAACACTGTGGTCAAGAGGAGTTTGATAATTGGTGACATGGAGTTGTTCCAGGACCTCCCTGACCTTCCATGTTCATACGTGGAAAGCTAGAGGAAAACCCAAGCACAGTAGTGACAACATACTGATCCAGTCAGTATTCAAATGAAAGGAGGTGCTGGAGTAAGGAGGTGGGTTGCGAGAGAGGCTTGCGGATGCACAGCAACTTTAGTTAATGTGATTTATTCTGCCACCAAAGCAGATCTAACTGGCTATAGGAGATAGTCAGTAAGATCTGTGGAAAGGTATGAGCTAATGTGGGCTGGTACTGAGATCAGTTGATCTGGGGAGACTGATCCTTTGCATTCTTTCTAGACCTGGATTAAATATACCAGTATTAACGAGCCTGCAACATTTGAAACAGAAAATTTGCTCGTACAGAAGCTGTTAAAAGGGCTTCCACATAGGGAGTGATTCACTCGTTATGCATCACAGAAATTCCCGGCTTAAGTTGCCTAGGTAACCCTCTATGTATTCATCTGTCAATCAGTGATTTCCTCATCTGACTTCTAGGGTAGCTCCCCATCTGGAAAACTGCTGAACCTGTAACATTTCCACCTGTGAACAAAACTCACCTGTTGCAAATGTTATGAAGGAATTAATGCTCACAACCTTCTCACTTGGGTGCCCGCTTTCCACCACATCTGGTCAATGGATTCTTTCAAACATGAAAGCAATATTGGCAACAATGTATTCCAAGACAAACCTAGCTTCTTCCCTCTGGCAATTCCCTGTCTTGCTCCTAAAACCTTACCAGTTTTATTCTCATACTGGTCACCACAACCTATCCCCACAAATGGCATGTTTTTGGACTGTGGGAGGAAGCCGGAGTACCCGAGGAGAACATACAAACTCCACACAGAAAGACCAGAGCCTGATGGCGGAATTGAACTCAAGACTTTCTTGCTGTGAGGCAACAGTGCTAACCACCGTGCCACCGCGCAATTTGTGGGGATAGGTTAATTGAAAACTCTAAATTGCCCATAGGTGTGAATGCGAGAGTGACTGTGAGTGTGACTGGTTGTCTGTCTATGTGTGTTAGCCCTGCGACAGACTAGTGACCAGTCCAGGGTGTACCCCGCCTCTCGCCCCAAAACAGCTGGGATAGGCTCCAGCGCCCCCCGCGACCCTGAAAAGGATAAGCGGCTGAGAATGGATGGATGGACTGGTCACCACATCAACTGGGAAACGCCTTTTATATGGACTCAACTTCAGTTTACCCGACTGTGTTGGGTGGAGGTGTCAACAAAAGCCGTCAACTATAGTGCTCCAATACTATGGGTCATCATGGCAAAGAGTCAATGAAGAGCAGAGCTTCACTTTCACTTGTGCTTCTAAATGTATTATTCAACAGAATTTAAAGACCACATTTAAACATTTAACAACAACATGTGGTCTTGGTGCCCTGTAGAGCATTTTCTACATTCATTATCTTACAAAGAATTGGGTTTGTTGTGCAGTTTATTGTTCCCACAGATAATCCAGTGGGTCAGCTCTCCATTTCTGTTGAGTGAAACTCTATATGCATGTTACACTGTTACTTATTAGCAACTATCTTTGTCTGCAAGATGCACCAATACAGTTTATGGATGCAGAAAACTGATTTACCAGAGCACATTCAACGTTGTGAGTATTTATTTATTTTTTTGCTCGAAGAATTTCTCCATTTGACACGCCACTGCTTCGCAAATGGGGAAAGCTGTTGCGCGAGTGGTCCCTGCAATGTGCTCTGCTATTTATTTGCCCTAATGTAGAGCAAGTGGTCATTTGGGATTTGTGTGTGCACATTTCCATAGCGTAGTGTCGCGCGTGACTCTCACCGCTGCATCGCTGAGGTCATATTACACTGAAGGCAGATCTTTAGATAACATCCAAATTGGAAGCAGTCGCAGCCTCGCGAGCCAGTGGGAAAGACGACGTGGCTTTAATAGTGACACTAATGAACACAGATGATGCATACGACTAAGACCTTTCCTATGTGTTTCCTTGGTGCCCGTACCGTGGACACCAAAGGGCAAACCTAACAGAGGACAAGAAAGAGAAAAAGAAATAAGTGTTCCTCATTTATTATAATATAAGTGCTGGCCTTCAAACCCCCCTTTTGCCCTCTTTACTCTCTACATAGCTGTATTAATGACAAATGTAGAGAGTGCAATTACTAATTAATATTGTATATGAGGAGCTTCAATAGAGGCTTGTTAAACGCAATGTTAGATTCTTCTTGCAAATAACTTGAATATATAATTCTGCACTTCACACAATTCATCTATTTTGGTTCCTTAACAACAGCAAAAAAAAGAAAAAAAAAGAAAATGTGGGCAGGGGGGCATCATTAATGCCGTTTGAATTTTTTATGATGTGGTGGCAGTGTTTTTGTCTCAGATGAAACACAGCAGGGTTAAGTCAGGCTTAAAAGCCTAAAAAGTTAATCCAGCTTCTTGCCGATTGTAGCAGCCTCTAATTCCCTAAGTAGTTTAAAATCTACCAGCTGGCCATGACCAATGCTTCACACCCCAAAATGCTTAGTCACCATAAAAAAAGAGCCTCCTATTATTTAACCACAGAGATTAATCACTTTGTTTCCTAACAAGCGTGACTTTTGCACAACTGTAAAAAAAAAAAAAAGAAAGAAATTACAGAAGAGAGGTTATTCTTGACATACTCTGAGTTCACTGCTTTTACCCTAAATCCCAGCATGATGTGTGTTTATCCTCTTATCCTCTTTATTCTTACTCCCCCCACACCCACCATCTCCCTGCTCCTCCTTTAATATTGCCCCTATCACTTTCCTTCCCTATCATCCATTCTTTGCGTCCCTATTCATGCACTAATACTTGTCTTTTTTGTCTTTACATCTAGTGTCCTAACCCTGCCCATTTTCACCCACAATCTTTTTTATCCCTTCCAATCTCTCCATACATTCAAGATTTGTTCTATTTTTTTTCCTGCCCTCCATTTCTGTAATCTGTAATACACCTTTCAGTGCTGTCTTTGCACTGCACATCGCTGAGATTGTTAGCAGAGCAGTAGGTGTATAGGTGACCTTACTCCCTGTGGGTGTTGTGTTATTGCCAATAGGCTCCCACTTGCGGCTCACTAGCAGTGGTGCAAAATGTAAGACAGACTCTGATTATCTTCGTCAAAATGAAAGTATCTCTCAAAATCAGAGTCAACCATCTAGCAGGACAAAGAGCCCAATCGCACACCGTTATCATCCCGCTGAATGGCCATTTACGGTTGTAATCACTCCCATAGATATCACCAGTGGGAGCCCTCCCATGCCTAATCGTAGTGCAGAAGGTGCATTACCATGCATTCTAATCAGTGTAATCAGAAGGGAGCTAGGTCATGGAGATTATTGAGGCCCAACCAAGTCATTTTAGTGCCCCACCCCCGTGGCCATAACTAGCTATTAGGTCACCGAGGTCCGGACTGCTGACTTTTCTTTTCTTTTCTTTTCCAAACACATAAGTTAAAGTTGGGCTAAACTTTAAGTGTGACAGTTTTAATGGATAGTATGTAGGGGTTAGGCTGACCCATGAGGAATGATAATTAGCTGGTTGAATCAGTCCCTCTGAGGGTAAATCAGAGGGACGGTAGGGCCAGAGCCGTACAGTAAGGACCTTCTCATGCTAGTTTCATTTCAAGTAAAGCATAAGACATATTTCTGTAGATTGTTATTTTATTTCATTATTTATTTCATCATCATCATCATATTTCATCATTTTGTACATACAACTCTCATATTGTATTTCTATATAGACAGTTGGTCCAACAAAAGAGTGTAGCTGTATAAAAAAGTAATTTTAGTTTAGACTTTTCTATATTTCTGCTGTTAATTATATTGTAACTGTAGGACTTAGTCTCTTCAGAACTATATCCTTTCCTGCTACACCTCAAATGTGATCCCTTTAAACAAAAACAATAATTACATAACTAATTCATTTCTAAACCCTAGCTAAGGATTTGTCCACCTCTGGTTAAGTTGGTCTTGGGTAGCTAACCTTAACAAAAAAGCACTGAAAGATGTGTTAAGCTCCTTTGAGTCATCTTTGAGTCATCACCTTGCAAAAGTGAACTTAAAAGCTGTGATTCTAATTGGACTCTATGAACGCATATTCTTTACTTCCAGGATACAGCAGAGTTAGGAAGAAACCAGTTAACCAGGATGCATTTTGTTACGTGCATTTTCATTGCAGTAAGTAAGAAAGAATCTATTTGCCTCTGCACCTGAAGTCACCATTTAAGGTGCGTAGACATGCAGAAAAAAATGGGCATGCCGAAGGTATCGATAGCAGTACAAAGCTAGCTAGCTAACTGCTGGGGTTTTTCACATATGTGCTGTGGCGTTGTTGTGTGTTCATGTATATTAAACTGTGACCATAAATGTAGAAGACATGTAGTCGGAAGCTTCTTAAATTGCAAATGTTCCCAAAACGGTAGATTGTTTGATTTCAGTGGTTTGTAGTTGTCTGCTGTTAAGTAAGTATACCAATCAATCAATATCCAAATTCATTTTAATTGATCCTAATTTTTGTGGATTTTGTTCTGTTTTTGTCTTCCTAAGTTCATTGAACAACAATGTGCAAATCAACGGACATATTTGCATCTCGTATATTCAGTGTCTCTGGGTCACCTTTATTCAACAGTGTGTTTCTGACACCAGTAAATGCATCACTTCCTGTGAGTCAGAGGTTACTCATCCAGAAAGTGTTATAATAGTTGCAGTAAAACGTTCACAGCTTGAAGCAGAAAAGCTCTCAAAGATGGTTGTAGACAAAGGTCAAATATTGATTATTCAGAATATCTTGACCTTAAAATAAGAAAAAAATGGTTCTGTTGACCCTTTTAGCATATCTTACAGCCTTCAGAATGAACGCAGATGGAAACAAAAGCATTCATTTACGTAATGCATGTTAGTTTGTGCCACGTATGCTAGTTTAAAATCCACAGGAAGCTGTTGATGTTCTTCTAATGCTGCAGTTTTAATATACAACTACTTAGATGCTCAGCTTTTGGAAATCTGATGAATTACTTGATTATTCAGCTACTAGAGGTATCTATTACTATTATTACTATTATTATTATTATTAATAATAATCTTTAGATGATATTAGTGACATAACTAATAATGCTGGAAGTAGAAGTACGATTTGTTATTATTTTTTTTATCATTGTTGTTGTTATATTTGCTTCTTGCAGTAAAATATTTTTGCAGTCCAAAGGAACAGTTGCTCACATATGGGCATGTAAATATGTCAATAGGATGAGCACTAAGCAACAGTTAAACTAATGAGAATAAGGTAAAAAAAAATCATAAGTGAGGCAAAGGAACAAAAGCAGGAAATGAAAAAAAAAAAGTAAAAACATTGTAACAAAAAGATAAACCATTAACTCTGTACTCCTTGTGCCTCTGTGGGTTCTTTCTAGGTACTCCAGCTTCCTCCCACAGTCCAAACCATGAACTATGAACCATGAACCACATACTTGCATAATATTCTCTTACTGTGATATAAGAGTTATTTTTTGTACTTAAGTCTTATCTTCTTTTTTCGTCTGCTCCCTTTAGATGTCACTAATCTGCTTCCATCTCACCCTGTCTTTAGCATCCTCCTCTGTAAGTCCTTCACTACATCCATGAACCTTCTCTGTGGTCTTCCTCTTTCCTCCTGTCTGGCAGCTCCATACTCAACATCCTTTGTCCAGTATATCCACTATCCCCCCTCTGCACATGTCCAGACCATCTCAACCTCGCCCCTCTAACATTATCTTGACAAAGCTCAACCTGAGCTGTCTCTCTGATATACTCATTTCTAATCCTGGTCCTGGTCGCTCTTAATAAAAACCTTCCGTCTTTTTTGTTAGTCCCACCATCTCCAAACCACACATCATGGCAGGTCTCACTACTATCTTGGAAACCATCACTGTCACTCTTACGTCTGACAGAAATCACCCATGCAACTTGTCTCCACCCACTTCATCCTCACTCCATTCTCTTCTGCACCTCTCTTCTGCCATGTTTGTTGCTTTGGATGGTTGACCACAGGAATTTTAACTCTGCTACCTTAACTACTGTCCCTCTCTATCCCTAATCAACCTAATCTGTTGTCCGTCCTTTCCAGCTTGGATTCTCTGCCTAAGCAATCAATGCAAGTCCTCTTCTCCTTTCTTAGGATCAAGGACACGTCTAAAACCTGCAGGACACCAGCCCTGGATGTGGGATACCCCTGTTGTAGGGTCTTGAGGGTCTTCCTTGTGATTTGGCACTATATAAGAAAAACTGAACTGAGTTGAATCTTTAACTATCCTGCTCTTTCTTTGAAAATCTCTTCATGTGAATACTTTCTCCTTTTTTCTCTGTCCAGAGGATACACCTTCAGCACTATATTTTCGCCAGTCATCTTGGAACTTTTCACTTCTCCAACTCTGTGCAACCTTCAACTTCCACCATTTAATCCTTGGCTCTACCTTCACTCGCTTCCTTTTCTTGGTGTCCAAAGTCATCCTACATAATACCATCTGATGCTGCCTAGCTACATTATCCCCTGACACCACCTTGCCTTGTTTCCTATCTCATTCAGAGTTCGCCATCTGTATAAAATGCAGTCCACGTGCTTGCACCTTCCTCCACTCTGTTACCCTGTATACCTCCCTGTTATTAAAGTGTGTTCACCACAGCCATTTCCATCCTTTTTGTGAAATCCACCACCATCTGTCCTTTGTATATCTCTTCTCTTCTTACCATCATACCTATTAAACACCTCCTCATCACCTCTGTTGCCTTTACTTACGTATCTACATCAGTCATCAGTCTCTCACCCCTCCCAGGGACTCTAAAAGTTGATCCAACAAACACCAGAATTCCTCTTTCTCCTCTAACATGTCCAAACTCTGGAGCATTCACAGCAAAAACATTCAACATCACCCCTCCATGTCCCTGCGTCAAACCCATGATCCTATCTGACATTGTCTTCACCTCCACAACACTAATCATGTACTCTTCTTTCAAGATTAGCCCTACTCAGTTCCATGTCACTGTGGTGCAAGAGTTCACCTGAATTTACCTCCGATGAGCTCGCCCTTGATTCCCTTCCACTTGGTCTCCTGCACACAATATCTACCTTTCTTCTCTCCATCAATCTATCAGACAGCTCTTGATCAGTCACAGTGTCTACATTTAAAGTGCCTATTTAACAAATCTTCTTCCATTGTCTTCAGCCAACAGTAGCACACTTTTCACAGGCACCTTGTTGCCAAACAGCAGTAAATCCACCAGGTGGCTCACGTAACCCCATAGCTTGGTTACTTGAGTCTCATATGCCAACTAGACTATTTCTTTACTAAATAAATTTTAAACTGATAATCCCTTTCAAATCCATCCCTATAGTTATTGCAAACCATGCTTTACCATGCAAGAACACTAAGGTTGGGTCATTAAACTGAGTTGAACTTAAAACTGAATGTTTTTTGTCGTTCTTGATGGAAAAGAGACAAATGCAACATTTTATAGTTTTGTTTTTTTTTGTTTTTTACAGAGAAACCAACATATCAGCTGAAAATCCATTTTAAAAAATGGCAATAATATTACTCAAAATCAAATTCAACTGGCCTATGCAGTCAGTCTGCACTTCCTGTTGGAGAATAAATAAATATATGGACCGTGAGCTAGCACTGAGGCTCTCAAGAGTACTGCAACTTCATAACCTGGTAAAAAAAAATGCTCCCTGCGCCTTGTGTAGCTTCACAACTATAAATTGAGTTCCACTGGCAGGAAATTGTGAAACCAGTTACACACATTAAGATAGGGTAATGTAGCAGCACTGTAGTGACCAGAGATTATTCATGTCAGTGAAACTTGCAAGTGACTTTCTTGGTTGGCCACTAATTTGACTGACTCCATCCATTCTCAATGAGCATGAAATTAGTGATTTCCTTTCTGTGACTGATGCTTTCAGATGATGTTGCTGGTGTATTGATACATCCCCACCCACAACACAACCCAAACTCATCCCCCCCCCCCCTTCACTCTTTCTTCTAATGTGCTATAAGCACAGGATCTGTTCCATTTTTCACACAAATCATCCTGTGTTTGGTGAGCCGCCATTGTACCCGAAATAGTTGTTGTTGTTCTCCTCAGCATCCGATTGTCAGGGCTTTGAATCATATCTCAGTTCCTCCAAAAACAGAAGGCACAGCAGTGTCTTAAAGCACCCCCACCCACAATTCAAACATCAAGCAGGCAGCGGTGTCCTACATTTAAAAAAAAAGGAAAAGTGGGAAAAGCGACGTGAAAATGCAAACGGCCTCCCAAGAGAAAGAACAAGAAGGATAAGAAGATGGAGATGAAGCAGTCAGACCCCATACACAGATACACACAGATGTGCACATGCATGTGCAAACACAGCAGTCCCCCCTTCAGGAGAGTTGCTTTTTTATGATTATTATTAAATCCCACAGTCCTTATGAGCCACAGTGTGTGAGAGCTGGTGGCTGGCAGGCCCAAGATTACCATTTTATACACATAGAGAAATGAAAAAAACAAACAAAATGAGACAAATGTAAGTACACAAACTAGAAAGCAAGCCTCAGAGGCAATCAACATCTCTGGTAATTATGATATTGCTGCTGATTTGTCTCTTATAAACAATTCACCAGATGTGCAGTATGTCCCAATTCTGCAGTTAGTTAATGTTGAGTTCTTGAAATGATAGTAAGTATAAATTAAAGCGTGTGGTTTCATTAAGTAGAGTTTTCTTATTAATCTTGAAAAAAATAAAAATTAAAAAAAACAATAAGTGTTCATTTCAAATAAAATTTGAAATTCAAATCAAAGTTGTTGTAGTCACATTGACACGTATCCTGTATTACAGGCGACGGATCCAACCTCTGAGGCTGAAGAAGAAAGCCCCTGTAGTGTCATGTAGTGCGGAAAATTGCAATTCCACTAACCAAAAACGCCACTACTGAACACAGTTACAGCAACTCCCGTATAACAGCCTGGTATTAAAAAACAGCCAAAAAGAATTCTGTAAACAATAATTTACACTTTACCAAAAAAAAAAGGTAAATACTAATTTTTTTTATAAAAATCCTCTATTTGGATAATACAGAGGTGGATTGAGCAGTGATAGCAGTGATTAGCAAATATGCACTCATGTTATTTGTGGCTATAACGTGCTAACCAAACTAGCATAAGGGTATAACATACGTCACTCCAAATATGATTATTTCTGGGCCTAAATCATAACATGGTGTGGACCAAAATGCCAACACTGAGGCTTCATATTGTGCAGTCCAGTAATTCTTAGATAATGTCCCAGATGAAAAGTAATATTACTCTTTAAAATACGTAAGACCATGATTGAACCCCAACTCTGTGTTCTACAAAAATAGTTCTTTTTGTTTGTTTATTAATTTTTCCTTCTGGCCTGATTCTATAGTGGCAATACTTTTTCAATGTTGTTTGTACACATACCGTAAATCTTCTAATAGTGGCCTGTCTCTTATTGACGCCCGTTTCTAATAAATGCCGGGTTTGAAAACATGTCACGACAAATAGACGCCGGTCTCCAATAGTAGCTGGGCAACCTTCGAGCTGGAAGTCCCTCTGCGCTGTCGTCGGTCCTCCCGCGTCTCATCACTTGGCCAGCTGTTTCCAGTCAGCCGTTATCTACGACCAGCGGCATTTAAGCTGGATGCAGCGACCATCGAAGTGGGATTATTACACTGAACTGGAACTGTCGGCTAGTGAACCTGCTAACTGTGATTTTCTGGTCGGGCGGAGAGAAGTTTCGGGGAGCACCACTCGTGCACTGGGCTACCACAGACAAGGAGACACTCGGGAGCAAAGGAGGAGCACAATTGGGAACTGCATTATTTGTGAACTGTTGGAATACGTTTTGGAGCACAAGTAAATGCACTGTCTTTGTCTTTTCAATAAACGCCCGGGCTACTATTGGAAGATATACTGTATACACTGTTTACTTAGACTATATTGCAAGCTATACATATTATAATATATGCAGTATTTAAAGGCAGTAACATGTCTTGAATGCCGAATAAAAGTTGTACATCTTTCTTAAAGCCTAGTGAGTCAGACCGTGCTCCTGTGGTGTTGCTTCACTTGTGGGAGTTGAGACTGTTATCCTGTGGAGCATCCAACCACTTTCTCACTGTTTATGTATTTTGTTTGTGTAAGAACTAATGTAAGAAACTGTAAGGTACTATAACTTTTTTTCTTCTCACAGCATTTTTGAAATTACTGTATTTTAAAATATTCTTACTCACAGTTAACTTGCATATTGTGGGTTTTTTTTGTGTTTTTTTTTAAAAGCTATATACTTCTTTTATACAAATTGCAGTCAGTATCCCACAATTGACACTGGAACCCAAATACCTACCTACCATCCTTTGACTTATTCTGAGTAAATTGCATTCAATTTATTCAAACTTCTTATAGAACAAAATCAAGGACTCTAACATTCATAAATTCATGTAAAGCCTTATGAAGTATCAGAAATGCTCTTGAATTAAGCCTGAGGTGTAACTCATAAAGCGAATGTGTGAATTTCTGCTTTTTAAAATTGTTCTTCCAAATCCTGTCAGAAGACAAAAAACATCCTAATTAACAAACATCAAAACATTTCTTTCCAGAGTAGGTAACTTATTTTTGTTTTGTTTAGTTTCTCCAGAAAACTAGTGAGAGTGTTGAGATGAGGGTGAGGTTTAGCTCTCAGAGGGTCAGCGGCATCTCATGCATGATTCCATGCACAGGCACTACATTAAGTATTGCAGTGACTAAAGCACTTCAGTCATCGTGACTCATGCGTCTGCAGATCATGGCACTGAGCAGAGATGTCAGTGATTGTGTATTCTGTTGAATTCCAAATGTTGCCATCGTGATCAGTTAAGATTTGAGAACTTCATGTGAGGTAGCACCCGGTCAGGTAGACCTGTGACCTGGTCCGACTTCAATAGCAATAAATGATTGAAGGTAGTAAAAAATTCAATGTTACGAGCGCCGAAAGAGTCGGCAATATTAAAGAAGCATAATTTACAAGCTATGCATTTGTTACTAAAGCGTCATGCTTATCTAAACTAAATAATTAATTTCTCAACATTCTTCAGAGGCATTTCTCTTTATACATTGTTTTTGTCAATATATGTGAATAATATGCTGAATAAAGATAACAAGAAGCACTCAGAAAGTGCAAATCTCAACCGAGGCAACTCACTGTCTGTGCAGGATTTACTTTTAAGGGGACAGTTGTGTATTTTGCTGATATTCATTTTGCTTTCTTTGTTCTTCGTAAGCTTTCTTTAATAATTTTGTACTGCAGTAAAAAAAAAAAACCCAGCACATTTTGGGGTCAACTTGAAAGAAAGGCAGCGAGATTAAATTCAACTCAATTTCAATTCAGTTTTATTTATATAGCACAGAATCACAATAACAGTTGCCTGACGGCACTTTATATTGTAAGGTAAAGAGACTACAATGACACAAAGAAAACAGAGAAAATCCAAAAATCCATTTTCTTCCACTTATCCAGGCCCAGGTCACGGGGGCAGCAGCCCGAGCAGAGAAGCCCAGACCTCCCTTTCCTGAGGCACCTCCTCTAGCTTGTCAATGGCCAAGAGATATAATCTCTCTCGGGTGTTCTGGGCCTGCCCTGGGGCCTCCTCCTGGTAAAACATGCCAGGAACACTTCACCCAGGAGGCAACCTGCACGTATCCTTGTCAGACACCAAAACCACGTCAACTGACTCATTTCAATGTGGAGGAGTAGCTTTAAGGGAGGGGCCGATTACCACGCAGACTCGTGTTTTAGGTGAGGGTAAGGGCGTAGATCAAGCGGTAACTTAAGAGCTTTGCTTTTACACTCAGCTCTCTTTACACCACGACGGACCGCTACAGCAGCCGCATCGCTTTAGCTGAAGAACCAATCCGTCTGTCGATCTCCCGCCCCCATTTCCCCTCGCTCGTGAAGAAGTATGGAGTGCTTAAACTTCGTCAACAGTTTGAAAGCCAAACTTCCTTTTAATAGGAAGAAATCTCTGGCAGAATAAGGCTCAGGGAGGGGCAGCAATCTGCTACACCACGTTAGGGGAGAAAGACAAGATGATCAGAGGTCAAATCCAATCACAGGTCTAATGTGACGTGTATTTGGATGTAAGCTGTAAGCTATAATGTCATATGTGGAATCCCTATATAGCATTCCCTTTGTGCCTATGTGTCATCAATGGCAATGGTGGTAACAGCTCTATAGACCATTATAATTGCTATGACTTTCAGCTCAATTGACTAAAAAAAAAGAAGTCAAACCTCAAATGTAACATTATATTTTACATTTTTATACAGTACTTTCTCTGTGCTGACAAGACAACACGCTTGTACACTAAAGTTTCTAAGTTGTAAGGCTTTTTGTCAATTTTCTACTGATAACTCATCAAACTGACCTTTAAGGTCAGGTGGCTGTAAGCCTAATTTTAATAGATTGGTAACATGACCTCACGCTGCACCCCTACAAAGTTTTATCCAAATGTATTAAAAACTTTTCCATCTATTGTGTTTACCGACAGAATGACAAAGGCGCACGCAAACACTCCCAAAAACATAACCTCCTTGGCGGGGGCGATAAAACATAACCACGTTTCAAGCTCATTCATTTGTCCATGAACAAAATGAATTGTGTTTACGCTGAACTGTGACCACCACACTGGAGCCAATTATAGCATGTGATTTGGCTAAGCTCACTGCATCTGTGTCTCTCTTTGAAAAGGACCACGAGACTGTCCCCAATACATATTGTCATCTATTAAAATCACAAAGGAAGAACCAAAAATCATTACTGAATGCTGTATGGTTAAAACATGAAAAACTGGAATGATAGAAGTACCTGTAAGATGTCACACTAGGATCCCAGTCCGTAGGGTGTTTGGCGTCAGTTCGAAACTTTCATGTCGGTTTTTAAGTGTAAAAAGAAAAGATTAATAGAAAGCTAAGTGGACTTGAAAATGACTCAGATTACATATCTGAATTTGGTGGGGAAAAAAACGTATTCTGATCATCTCATTCAGTGCATTTCTCTAAAATGTATTTAGTGTTTGACTAAGAAATAAATTAAAAAAAAAAGGATAATAACTGCTGTCCAGCTGCTGAAAGCATCCTTTGGTTTCTTTGCAGTCCCAAGGTGAAGAATTGATGAAACTCCTGGTAATAATAGACCAAAATGGCTCACTCTTTGGTGGCATAAATGTAAGAACTGCGTGAGGGTCAGCCTGAACCATAATGGTAAATCAATACCTAACAGCTCACACCTACTTGAGTGGTACTCGCTATTTTTCCTCGTCAATGCGTTTTGTCTTTCTTGTACAAACGAGTGATCTTTCAAAATCTGAAGATGGCCCCCAAGGAGGCAAACTCAACAACAACTTCATTTCGCCCCTGGGAACACTGATGATCTTTGAAGACACACACACACAGGAGCAGATGACAGTATGATTGATACTTCAGATGCAGCAATGTTTGTTGTTGTCCAATAAATTCACCTGCCGTGGAGCTGTAAACATTACGGTGTCGTGATATTACAGCGAAGACAAAGAGTAACGCGTTTGATTGCACTGGATTTAACTGGAATTTTGTGAACGGACATTGATGGATAAACGAAAACGCTCTTTTTTTTGTAATTTAGTACGAACGAGTAACTACAACCAATAATATGCGCGAGAGCTGAAAGAATGTCATCTTTGTCAACTGCAATTTAAAAGTGACAGTCAAACTTGTTAAACCAATTAGCACATTCAACCCTGCCTGAGGCAAATGACACGACCGGATGACAAAGCCACGGAGAGAAAAGAGCTAATGGCCACGACTGTTCAAACGCCCCACGCCTCTCATGTCAGCGAGCTCAATGTATACAGAAAACTACAACAGGCAATTATCTGTTTCCAAGGACAAACTGTGCAGCAATCAATCAAATGTTTTCTGAAAGTTAGCGTGCTGGTTGGAGAAAATTGTAGGGTCTGATTAGCTTAGATCTCAGGTGATTACACAGTCCAGTAGTCCAAGCGCTAACCAGTGATATTCACTGTGGTTCAGTGAACTTTAAATGACTCCTCTAGCGCTGTCACAGTCATGCCGTTTTAAATAGAGCACAGTAATAGCTTGTGTAACACTCCTCCTTCATGGCGCCCATTCATCTACATTAGCGCCAAGGAGTTTTCTTTCATTCTTTTTTTTTTTTTATGACAAAAAATCAAGAATTAAATTGCACCAATATTGGTGACCGTTTTCTCTACATGTTCTTACTGCTTTAATCAAGGTTGAAGGTGCTAAAATGACATCTGGAATTAACAACATTGACTAACTCAGTTGAGAAAACAGCAAAAGCTTCACACACTTAGTGAAATCGGAGAAACAAACTTTCTCGAGTGCAGTGTGAAGAAGTTTAAGATGCTTTCAACGGTGTAGTGGTGACTAACTGACTATATGTTCCCTCCCTTAGGGCTAAAACGCAGCTGTATGCACTCTTTCTTTTATGGGACCTGAATTTCCTGGACTGTTGCTCATACATACTCTTCTCTATGCACTCACTAAACTTAATGCTTCCTAAACAAGCTAATCTGGTCCACATATGACACAGAATACAAAAGAGGTGAGACTCTGGGTAAGTTTTACTACAACTAAGTTCCCCAAATGGTGCTGATAGTTATGATTAGTTTTAAAGAAGATAAGACACAAGTCAACTCAATTTACCGGTGGATCTACGTCCCTACGCTCACCTATGGTGACGAGCTGTGGGTAGTGACCAAAAGAACGAGATCGCAGATACAAGTGACAGAAATGGGCTTCCTCCGAAGGGTGGCTGGTGAGAAGTTTGGCCATCCGGGAGGGGCTCAGAGTAGAGCCGCTGCTCCTCCACATCGAAAGGAGCCAGTTGAGGTGGTTTGGGCATCTGACAAGGATGCCTTGTGGGCACCTCCTGATGAAGTGTGGAGGAGGTGGCTGGGGAGAGGGAGGTCTGGGCTTCTCTGCTTGGGCTGCTGCCCCTGCGACCCAGCCCCGGATAAGCAGAAGAAGATGGATGGATGGATGGATGGATGGATGGATGGATGGATGGATGGATGGATGATACAAGTCAGTGGATTTCTCAAACATCAAATCCACTGAGAAATATGTACGCGATATATGTGCCCTTAATGTAAGCTAAAACCCTGCCGCATGAAAACTACATTTTCAAGGCTGTCTTCAGATAGCCAGCATCTTCAGCATATGCATAATGTTAACTTAACAACCTCGAGACACAATTGAATATATTGTTTATCAAAGCTCCTAAATACTAAAAAGCCTTTAACAATATGAAAAGTATCTCCAGTAAATGAGCTTCAGGAGTCAAAGTGTTCAAAGAGTTCCAAAAATATTAGTGTAAACTAAACAGGATGAATCATATTTAACTTTAATGCTGACTTCTGATATGACTTCATACTATCTGCTTTCCATTTTGAATGTGAATCCAAATACACGAGAGCCTTATAGATCAAATCATTTAAGCACTAGTGCCACTATTAACACAGTGTTGCAGTGAATCTCTTAAAATATCTCATCTGTGTATCCATCAAGCAAGACTGTCAAACATCAAGCTGTCAACAGAGTATATGATGAAGTGAGACTGATGGTTTAGCAAAGTACACTTCCACCTGCTTTATTGGGTACATCTTTAAAAACTGTGTGTTAATGCAAATATCTAATCAGCCAATCACATGACAGCAAGCAAATATGTTTAAACATGAAGACACGGTCAAGACAATCTGCTGAAAGGAAACCGAGCATCAGAAGAAAGAGGACTGTAAATGAGTTTGGCCATCCTCACTGACCTCAGCCTGTCAGGCATCAGCAACAAGACAAGCTATTCAGACTCCTGTGAGTTGATAGGAATGCAACGATAACTTACTTTAGGTCTCTTAGTACCATATCACCATCACTACTCAACTGGTCTCTATAGTTACCAGATGGCAGTCCAATAGAGGACCTTTGGGATCTGGTCAAACAGGAGATTCACATTATGGTTGTGCAGCCGAGACATCTGGAGTAACTGTCCAACCCCATACTGAAAGATTTGCACCTAATGTGCAGAGTCAATATATGCTGAGTCTAAGGCTTTCTTTCTCTTTGTTTTATCTCAGTTTTCACTTTTATTTCTATTGCGCTAAATCACAACGACAGTCGCCTCAAGGCTGTTTATACAATATAAGGATAAGGCAAAACACTACCTGGCTATACCTGGCTTCAATATATTAACTAATGCTGACTTTTTCTTGTTTTCAAAGATATTTTATATATATTACCTACTACTGTTATCTGGGAGTATGTATGTACCTCTGCTGAGAGTTGGTGGCAGCAAATCTATAAACTGTTTGTCAAGCAACAAAAAAATAAGTTTCTTTGCCATCTACCAGACTGACAGTCGTCAGAAGCTTTTGAAAAGTACAAATCTGAAAACTTTGAGTGTGCATGTTGACATGCTAGTCAAACTCCATGCTACACTCTTCAGGAGCCCCCATTAAAGAGTTGTCCAGTAAGTCTGTCCTCTAATGCTGCACGTCGGTGCTATAAGCTCCGGCTTTCCGCACATTTCCATTGGGACTTCAGAGAAAGTCTTCATCTGCCAAACATGTGGTCATCATCAAGGCTAAGGACCATTTATTACATTTCATGAAGATGTGTTAATCTACTGGAGAATCATTTTCACCTTTTCAGTAATGACTCATGAGATAGTCAAGAAGGCTTGACTAATTTGCACCAGATAATAGATTTTATCCATTTTAGCCTCTCATTTTAGTAGTGCTCCCTGACAGAATGAAGGACGAGAGAAAGGATGGAAGGAAACAGGGAAGGAATCAGTTAATTCATTAATCAGGACGTGAGTCAGTGAAATCCCTCTTCACAAAGAAGTCCTAGCACTTAGAAGCAGGGAGCTGAATTTCAAACAGCATGCAGCTAATTGGATGGAAGAAATTGTTTTGTTGCTCAGACGAGGTACTATAAATGACACTGTCTGACAACGATTCATTTCAGAAATGCTGTTTTTGTGTCACAATTTGCATATTTAATTTTAACGTTCGGCAGAACAAACAGGGGTGCAGCGAACATTAGCGCTAATGTAGCAAAGACAGATGACATCCATGATGGTTATCGCTGTTCTACCTGTCTCTGACAAGCTTTCTCCATCTCTTGTCATTTAGGCATGCGTGAGTTTGCCTTTTCTTTTTTTCCCCGGCCGTCTTTTTT
>VURO01015478.1:7960-27542 GCA_015108175.1 Pelvicachromis taeniatus
CCGTTTGTTTTCAGGTCAGCCATCAGATCCTTTATGACTTTCACTGCTGCTAACTTCATCACGCATATATAATTTTTTCCGTCATTAATATAAAAAAAAAGAAAAATTCAAGAAAAGAATAAAGTGTCAATGTTGCTTAAATCCGACAGGTGGCGCTGTCTGGGTGTCCCCCGAGACCTGACCTGAACATTACGTGGCACGTTTCCTTTAAGTCTCAGCAGTTTTTGCTTATTTGTTTATGTTTTAAAAAATGCATCAGTTCCGAGGAACATCTCTCGGCTTTTTCTTTACATTTGACAAATCGGCTTCTTTTAGACTGCTCATTAAAACAAGCGATTCTCCCCACAGTCATCACTCCGGTTTAAAGAGAATGAATCACCGAGGACTATTTCACAGCACTTTGATCACTCTATACATGTAGAATTAAGACAGGTCTGAAGGCAAAAACAAGTCAAACCTGATGCTGGCATAAAGTGGCCAGTGAGTGTTATATTCTCATGGTGAAAGTGTATATTAAACCTTTCATAAAGTGAGGTCAGTATACCTGCATGCAATATTAGCTGATACCTCAGGCTTCAGTGCTGTACAATCTTTTTTTTCAGTGGGTTGATTTTAGCCCTTAAACACCACAAACAAACAAACAAACAAACAAACAAACAAACAAACAAACAAACAAACAAACAAACAAACAAACAAACAAACAAACAAACCCATAGCAGCCAGCTGTTTAAGGACATGACAGCGTTTTTTAAAGACTTATTATGTTGTTTACAACAGTTGGAATGAATGCCACACAGGACACTGAGCTCAGAACGCATTTAGCCACTGTTTGTTACAACACTCTTTTAATACTTACAAACAGATACCTTGAAAATGTTCATGTATGTATTTTTGTAACACGACCAATAAAAAAGCGATTATTATTATTTTCTGGCATACAATAAAAATGACACTACATTTACATTTTAAACAAGACACAAACTGGCTGTTTGGAGAAAGAAAGAAATCGGTTTTCAGCAGCAACAGCATCTCTTTTAGTATTAAAAGGGACATTGATTTTAATGGATCCCTGTCACACTGTCAAGTCATACTGTGAGACAGTATGACTCACATGTACCCTGTATTATTGTAGGGTCTACCTTACAATGTAAAGCGCCTTGAGGCGACTGTTGTTGTGATTTGGCGCTATATAAATAAAATTGAATTGAATTGAATTGAATTGAATTGAGACTGGGGTTGAATTGAATTAAGAAGTGTGCACTGATACAAACGTCTACATTGGTGAGGCCACTTGGAGACTTCTTTAACCAGTTGACAAATGTATTTAGTGCAACATATGTATTATATTAAAGAGAGAGAGAGAGAGAGAGAGAGAGAGAGAGAGAGAGAGAAAAGAAAGCACTGAAATCATGTCAACCTTTTCCCACAGTTATTAATTCATAATCTTTGAAGCTATATAGGTAAAGGTGTGGCGCTGGTTGAGGGCAAGGGAGTGACACTAAATAACTGCAGTTAGTTATGTCACTAGTTTAATTGAACTTATACTGTGTGCGCCGTGGAGGTCACGTTCTACGCCAATCCTCACACCGACTGCCCAAGATCGCCATCATGTGGAACCCGACCCGTGGAAGACGCAAACCAGGCCGCCCCCGTACAACACGGCGGAGGACTTTTATCGATGATTTATTGCATGTGATGAGGCCGAAGCAGCCACAGCTGATCGTGTACGCTGGCGGACATTTGCCGCCCAATGCGGCAGGAGGACCTAAGTCATAATAACTATCAGCGCTATCAGAATGATGAGTGGAACGTTCTTTGGGTAATATATTGGGCTAATTAAATTACAAAGATGGAATTAGTAATCCATAATTGCCTGCCCAAAGTCCGGCGCAGATTAGTGGCTCAAAAGTGTACACACCCCACGAGAGCGTGCGAAGGAGCGATTTACACTTGTTTGTCTTTACAGAGAGGAGGCTGAAGAAGAAGAAGCAGTGTGGTTTTATGTAAGGGTGAAGTATTGTGTCAGAAAGCGCAGGGAATGTGTGTGTGCAAGACAGAGGTGGAGCGCAAGATTTATCCAGAGGAGAGCTGCATTCCTGTGAACTATCCCCCCATAAACCTGACATCCGGGTGTATATGGAGAAGAACACCAAACATCATTTACCGTTAGATTTACCGTTAGACCCCTCTGTAGTAATGAAGATACGGTTACTGTGCCGCATGCGTAAATGCTCACACTTCTCCTGTTTTTTTTATTTTATTTCTGCAGTTTGCGCACTAACACAGTCACATTAACACCTACCCTTATTTTAACGATAGAAAATACATTAATACAACATGAAAATCTCCCTGTCTGCGCATTGGAGCAGGAAAGAACCGAGCGACGGAGCCAAAGATTTAGCACTGTGATCGCAGCTTTGGGGCGTCCACCAGTCACAATTACGCACTCGCTTCCAATAAATGAACACTCCAACTATTACATATCTTACAACCGAAATGAAACGTGCGTTTTTCACAGCAGTAAGTTTATAGTTAGACTGTTGTTTCCCTTTTCTTTCTAGACTGTAACACACAAAACTGAAAGAGAGAGAACGTGGGAGACAAAGAGAAAGGAGAAAGGGAAGACACGTCCAGGCAGCAGGGAGCTGTGATCGAACTGATGAAAATGGTCAGGCGGATGACTTTATGTTCTTAAATTCACTCGGTCATTCGATTATTTTACTCAGTTATAACTGAATAACGCAAACTATCCAATGTAGCGGAAGAGCCCCAGAAATGAATGAGAACTCGACCGTGAACCCTCGTGGACGTGGTGGGCACGTGACCGCCCCACTACTTGATCAAATAGCCCTTCATCTTTACAACAGAGCTACCTATACACCATAAACTGGGTATAAAGATATTTGTGTTTATTTACAGAAGCGTTGTGGTTAACCGAAGCTAAAAACTAAAATGAGGTGTGGAAAGAAAACAAAACCCCAAAAATCTGAATGAACAGAAAAAAACACTACCATAGACTTGGAAAAGTAATGAAAAAAAAGACACTGAATACAAAAATAAAAACTAATTAGAAAATACAAAATTATAAGTAAATGCAGTCGAATCAAGCTAATTTCAGCACCAGAGACAGCGCCGTTCAACATCCGCGCAGCAGCTTCATGTTTATCAAGAAGATAGTAGATATTTTCACTTTTGCACATTTGATCAAATAAAGGAAAAGAAAACCATATAATTTCAGAAAATTCATTACACATACACATAAACACATAGCGATGGAAGAATATCTGCACAACCTACCAAGAACAAAGCCCCGCAGAGAGATCACCAATGAAGGATCCACGTGGTCGTGGGCGCGCAAGACTTTTGGTAGACACATGGTTCAAACCACAATGTTGACTGTGACAGGAAGGTACCGCAACACTTATGAGGAGACCTCGCCCCATACTGGTCAGAGTAGGGGAGATGGGGGGGCAACACCCTCGACTTCTCCCATCAGAATGATCAGAAATAAGGCAAAGCGCTGAAACTTACTCTGCACATGCTCAGTACGGTTATTTATGCACGAGGAAGAGGAGCAGGATTTCACTTTGGCTGATTCGTTTTTCAAAGAAAGACTAATCAAAGTTACACTTTGATAAATGAAGTAAAGCTTTTCATTTTCATTTTTATTTTTGTTCCACTTATGTAACTTTTGTAAATGTACATCTGGAGTCATGGCTGTAATATCAGGCCCGTCATAAGGACCTTATCTTTCCATGGGAATAAACTTTTCTGTCAGAAAATAAATGTTTTTCACTAAATTACATTTTTTTAAAAATGGTGCATTGAAGATCCAAATCACAGCTCATTATTAAACACAGGCTAGTTGTGTTTTTAAAAAGTACCTAATTTATGCATTCAATCAACATTCTTGAGAGAAAATGTGAACATTATACATGTCTATGATACCAAAGATTAGTCATTGTCAGAGTGGTCTGATTGAATTAGACTCTTCAAAACTACTTAGAGTCACTTTTTACCTGCAAGGAGCGCACATTTCATACAGATGAGGGAAAATCATTATTTTATTCTCGGCTGAATCTGTAAGTTTGCTCACTTCCAAAGAAATGAACACAAACAGAATTCGAGGGTTTGTAGGGGTCTCAAATACTCATTTCACTCAGTGACCTGAAAATCAATTTATAATGTTTGTCTCGTGTGTTTTTCTAGACTTTTGTCTGATATTCGGTCACTCTACAGTAAACTTACAAATTACAAACTTGCAAATTTAGCACACGATCAAATAATTATTCCCCCACTGTATGTCTCACATGTACACACTATTTGTACTAAATACAAAATAAAAACATTTCAAATAAAACCTCACATGATTAGATATAAAGCAGTAATGTGATAACATTAAGGTATGCTTTTATGTGTCATACAGTCAAGGTACCTCATTTTTGTTATGACTGTATTCTGACATCTTACATTAAATGTAATATCATCGTCTTATTCTTATTATTAAAATGATTGAAAATGTATTATTATTTAGTGATATAATAAACACATGTATATATGTTTCTTATATCAAATTATTACCATCTCAGCTAGTCAGTGAGTTATGAAGAGAAATGTACATTTTGGGGAGATTGCTCAGCATTTGATTCTCCCTACCTCCTTAATCGCAATCCCCCCCAGTCACCTGCCCTTCCTCTACCAGTCTCACCAGTCTCACCCACACCCCACCTTCTCTTCAACACATGCTTTAACTGCAACTGTTTCCTAACATATTGAACAGTCTTTCAGTCATTTTAATGCTAAAATTGCTTACTTCTGACCAACATGGTCCTCACAGGTATCAGATGCATCAAAATATCATCTGTGTCTCTGATGTTTTGTCTTTTTTTTCCTCTCATTGAAAATATTTCAACCTTGTCTGACTCATGAGTTTTCAAACACGTGAAGCTACAGATGAGAACCAAAGCAGAGAACACCAGTCTCTGCAAAATTTAGGGTTCATAGGAACTTTCAAGCCTGTGCATTTTTACTTTACTTGGAAAGAAGTTTGAGAACTTCAACTTAACAGTAGAGCTCCTAAATTATTAGTAATTTGGTGTTATTTGGACTATGTAGCCTATAAAATGTAGATTGTAAAATTCCAACCTTGTGTATCTGTGCTCGGAAACAAACAGAAGGCACAAATTACCCATTCATGACGACTCTCTCATGCTCTTGACATGATATTACTTGACATGATATTACAATCAACTCAAAATGGAAAAAAACAAAACAAACAACCCAACAACCCAGCAAAGCTAAAAGCAAATATAAAGAAATGAATGCAGTTCATTCTGCTGTCATGATTTTAAAAATATTTCCATTTCCATTAAGAAAAAAAAGAGTATTAGCAAATTTTGGCTTAAAAGCATCACAATCCAATCCTGAAAAAGTGTGACTTGATCTTAAATGAAGCTCGCAACAAAGATGTCTTTAAATTACAGGAGTAATTTCACTTAAATAACTAAAAAACTGACAAGTAACATTTTGTCTATGATCTGCTTTGAATATTGCATCTGTTTTCAAATTCAAAACCAGAAATACCATCAGGTTACCAAATGGGGGCACTGTTACTCTCTGTACAGTAAACATATCCTAAGTAAGTTTGCTGTAACCTGCAGACTGAACCCTCTTGCAAAACACCATCGAGGTAAGTTTGTGGATAAGCATCTATCTATCTATCTATCTATCTATCTATCTATCTATCTATCTATCTATCTATATATATATATATATATATATATATATTGGGACTGTCTTTGTCAATCCTACTAACAGCACCACATGCATTACAAACACTGTATATTTGAGTGACACAGATAAACCTGCAGAGACCTCTCTATTCACTGGTATTAAAACTTAAATCCTTTGTTTCTGTAATGCTAGGGGGGAAAACCGATTCGATTTAATATTAAATGTGGCTTTGTAGTTGTAAATGTATTATTTCACTATAAAAATATTTTACAGTAGGAAAGCAAAATAATGTAAATTATCAGCCGACATGACGATAAGCAACTAAAAAACTTAAAATAACTTAATGAATTCCTTGAAAATGATCAACACAATGCACTTTGACGTTAATATGATAATGAATGGAAAACTACAGATACGATTTGTTTTTATTTAATAATATAACAGCACAAAACTAACACATTAATTGCACATTTGTGACCATTACAAAATGTAACAAAGTAATGACAGTGACACATACAGAGAAATCAAAGAGATTTACATAACATCAAATGCCTCATATACTTCCTGGAAACCCTGTGTTTGAGTCTCATCTGTATTTCTCAGCAAGAACAGCAGCAAACGCTGACAGGTACTTGTCCATTGCGGCATGAGCTACCGGTGTGAATTCATCCCCCAAGTAACAGGCAAGGCTGACGAGCATACTGTGCGACAGCAGCTGCAGGAGAATGACAAAAGATTAGTAAAGCGTGAACAATATACTTACATAGTTCATAGTATGTGTCAGTTTCCTTCTCAGTGTGTTATTGTTAATATAATGATGTAATATTGTGTAATTTGCACAGAAAGCATATCTGATAATTATAAGTGCCAAACAGTGCATTTAAAAATGTCATCTCCTCCTCATCCACTCGCCTCATAATGGCTACTTTAACAGCTTGGAATTCACAAACGTCCACAATTGTCATATATGTGTAATACAATACATTATACTTGGTATACATATTATAATTTTGTTCACTTTAAACCAAAAATCCTGAAGAAATCGATTTAATCAAATGTATTCAAATAAATAAAAATTCTCCATAAAACAAACTAGTTTATTTTATGTGTCATCTGAACAGGCTGGAAAAACAAAACAGCAGCAGACTTACATCTGTGCTTTTCTTTTTTTTTCAGTTAAACTCTATTATAAAATGTTTGAAACAGTCCCTACATATTAATAGGATTATCTTTAGCGCGGAGAATTAAAATGCACAAATAAATGCAATTTCATGCATTGCAGTCACCTGTTCACCTTAAAGCATACAACAAAGAAATTGCACAAATGTATATATTAACTCTGTAACACCAAGTGCATCATATCTGACACTTGGGTTTCTGGCAATTATTTCACGGTTCAGGCTTTACTGGATTAAAAGATATACTGAACATGGAAATACGGATGACAAAAAACTGATTATGTTGAATTAAAAGATTAAAAGTTCATTAAAAAAAACTCCAGTACAAGAAGGGGAGGGAGCCTGCAAATAGGTCTGAGGTGTTTAGGCACCTTAAAGTTTGTGGGGTCTATCCGAAGCTGGTAGGCGTGCAGAGTCTGCAGGGGAGCCAGGGTGACAGTTAGCTGACTGATGTCTTGGGCCCCCTCAGCTATAGCCAGGACTATCTTCTTCCCGTGAGCGAGCAGGTGGGAGGAGTTAGGACTGATGTCTAGATGGGAAAAATATGTCTTGGTGCCCGGATAAGAAGCAAACATCCTTTAGAAGAAGGGAAAAGTGAAATTATTTCCATGCTGATATGATAGGAGCATCAGACTAAGTGCTACATGCTGACTGACTTTGGTCAACAACTATCATTTGTGTGAACTCAAAGTCCACATGTTTGTAAAATAATCTCAGATTATTGTCAACACCTTAAAATCCCTAATAGTGGCTTCAGTAGCAAGCTCTAAATCAGCATTACATACTACAGTGCATTCTCTTGCGGGATTCATTTGCAGTAACTAATGTAAGTAATGGTTAGGAAATCATGTAGCAATGCTAAAGCCAATGTAATACTAACGTCTACAAACTGAAATAAAAGCTTATTGTTAGAGGAAATCAGCAATCTATTTATCGCAACACATACTGTTATTTAAAATGTTACTTCATGTGTAGGAGCTTAAATCCTCATGCAAAACCATTTAAAGACAATGGTGTGAAGTACGAAGGTTAATCAGGTAAGTCTGAACCTACCTAAGCAGCGCATCTGCCCCAATCTCTGCAGCCACAGGAGTCAGTCTTTCCCATACTTCCTTAATTAAGTCTTTCTCCCTCCGGGACAACATTGTGGCCTATCGTACACAGAAACACTGTAGCCAAATATCCAAAGTGTGAGGTCTTTACAGCCAAAAAAACAAAGCTAATCAACCATTTTTTAAAAATCACTGCATTAAGCTGTAAACTAAAATTGGGAAAAAAGAATGATGAGTGAAAGAGCGAAAGTAATAATTCCTACTGTCTGAAGAAAACAGCGTGTACTGGTTGACCTCTCAGCAGCTGTGTTGTCTCCCTCTGCCTCTGTGTTATCATACTGCAGCCAGGGTAGGGTGGGGGCTCCACACCACCACACTATCTGCTACCATATGGGCGTCATGCTGCATATTTACCATATCATTGGTGGGGTAGAGCTCAAGGCGCAGCTGATGTTGAATTGGTTGAATTATTTTTCTTCTGCTTATTGCTTATCATTTTGAATTTATAGGCATTTTTTTTAATCAGGATTAGGATCTGTTTTACGTCTTTGTGCTCCCAGGAAGTGAATAAGGATGCACACACACAAAAATAATAACATTTTAAAAACCTAAGACTAAAGTCATAAGTTTATTTGAATAAATTGTGTTCACTAAACCTTAGCAACCATTAAAACATCATTTAATACTTCTTTTATCAGCATTAAAATAAAGAAAATGAGTCAGTGCTAGTGTAATTTGGATGATAATAATTTTTGTCTCAGCTGCTGTTATCTGCAGGTCCACAAGTTGCCGATTACAGAACAGTGGGTGTGAGCCCAGTTTGCATCTCATACCACACATGAACCAAACTGCAATGCACATAAAGATCACACACGTATAATTAATGTTTTCTAAGACTGAGTTAATCACATACTGCACAAGAGCCTGTCAAAAAATGACCATAAAGCTCATTTAGAGTGTCAAATTAAACAAGTGTTTAAATACTCACTGTTTTTATATTAACAGGCGTAATTTTGACTGGAAGAAAATGCATCCAAATGCGTTTTGAGTGATGCTAAATTTTAATGCCTTTGCTGATGTTAACACAGGACATGTAAATGAAGGAGTGTAAAACTGCCTCACTGAACTCAACGCCCAGCTTGTATGTATGTAAGCTAATATTGTTCATTGGACTTCTTTCTGTTGCCAATTTGAAGCTTGAGTGAGATTTCAGAGTTGGAAACTTTGGCTTTCTAGCAATGGTAAACTTACCGGGGAACTATTTGCTCATTTCCAGATCCATGTTTTTTATTTTTCATCTCTATGCCCCTCAGTTTATCCACTCTCTGAAGCAAGCTATTTTTAGCTCCTCCCCAGTTAAGGCACTCCTGAGTCTCCTGATTGGCTCCATAGACCTTAGTTTAACTGTAAGAACAAAGAAATTCTTTGGATTCCTTTGTTCTCTTCGGCCCACCAAATGGCTGTAAGGAGAGTTTTAAAACCAACTTAGAAACTGTTTCATGTAAGACTGTTGTTCATTGTAAGATAAGAGAGATGTTTACTTCCTGGTACATGGTTTATGGTACATCTGTGTTTAGGGTTAAAACCATATGTTGCAGGGGGTTTATGACATGGTCATTTAGGATCTTCACAGACACACACATATGCACACACAGACACATAGACACACACACACACACAGGGGTTGGTTTAACGCCATGGATACGACCATGTGGGAGTGTTTTACAATGTGGGTGTTGCCAATTCTTGTGTTAATAAAGGTGCGTGCAGGGGGGCGGAGTCTGGGAGAGATGATTCAGTCAGGTCAGAAGGCAGACCTCTGTGGGTCTTCCCTTTCCTCTCTCCCATGCATGCATGTAAAAGAAGCTTGCCTCGAGTCTTGATTCACACACACACAGTTCAAAGTTTTAATTGTTTAAGTGGGATTTTAAGACAGATCCAACAGAGATATTCACTTATTGCTTCAAATAGTTTGGCCATGAGGATGTAAAGGTCCTTTTAATAGAGTTTCTGTCCTGTAGTGCTTAGGAAATGAAATGCATGGCATCATTATGGACTGTTGGGTTGTGTGCTCTTTGTTGTTCACCGTACTTGCTATTGACCAACAAATCCCGCTCCAGATGAAGCTTGAACTCTTAACCTCAGGATTGCTCTCCAGCATACTACTTTATGCTGGAGAGCAACTGCATGCTGCATGCATGCTGCATGCTGACCAATTCTGCCCCTAGAGCGCTACACAGTAACTGACGATTTCCTTAATTGTGTTAAAATTCTGTTTAGCACCATTCATCCATCCATTCACTTCCTCGTATCTTTTTCAGGGTGGCGTCTGTTAAGCTCTTTTTAAGCTCTGAGTGTTTACTTAAACTAACATATAGATTAAACTTCTACTTATGCTCATGTAACATAAATTCCACGTTGAAGAGTCCAGGTGAGGCTTGAATCCTCAACCTCAGGCATTTCTTCATACATTACTGTCTTAGAAGCATTGCACGCTAAACAGCTGCACCACTGGAGCTGAGTTGTAATGTATAGTTTAAATCAATTATACATTTTTTGATAACTGTTGATTAAACCAACCAAATAGTTTATCTGGCTTTAATGGCAGATGTTTGCTGTTTCCCGAGCCTAGTTCTGCTGGAGGTTTATTCCTGTTAATAGGGAGTTTTTCTTTTATACTGTCACCTAGTGCTTGCCTAACTGATTGCTAGCATTTTCCTATTTTTGTTTGAACTTTACCTTACAATATAAAGTGTTTTCAGGTTATTGTTGCTGTGTTGTAATTTGGTGATCCATCTTTGTATAGAGCTTTATGGTGTCTTCCTTTCATGCTTTGGTTAAAAGCAACAGAACCTACAATACCATGTATAATACATTATTTGTAAATTTCACAAAACAGGAAACGACACCCCCCCCCCCCCAAAAAAAAGACCACTGCTTACCTAAATGACTTCAAACTCACTCACTCAGATCACCAAACTAGGATGAAAGAAGAATGAACACACATACAGAGATTCCTTTATCTATTAGTAAAATAATTTCTCTACCTGCCTTAACAAAAAAGCCAGCATCAACAGGAGTACATGTTTCAGTCAGCAGTACAACACACAGAGATCCCTTTATTTGTTAGAGAAATAATATTAATAATAAAAATGGTTGGTGCCTTCAAAGACCGTAAAACCAAATAAAGAGAATAAGCTGTGTGATCCATCTAATGACAGTTCAATTAAATCCAGCAATATGAGGCAAAAACAAGTTTTAATACACTGTATGTTGTTGACTTCCTGTACACATAATTTGTTGATTTACATTTGTTTGCCTTATATAAATGAGTAACCATAAGTCACTGGTGGGATTTTACTATTCCAGTTTGAACAACATCTGCATTTACAAATAATCTAGTCCTGGCAACACAGCCGTTTTCAATCCAGCAACAATAAGCATTTGGACAATCATTCCAACATGTTTCCAGACTGTGTGATTTGAATGTTTATAAACTGCTTGTCAGCAGTACAATAAATACAACTATACAGTTATGATTGCTTTACATTAGCTACTTATCTTTCACTCATCCTGTGTGAAATTGTACTCTAAAAAAATATTTGTTAAAAATCTCAATCTTTAAATACAACTCAAAAATAAGTTGACATATTTCCCTCTAACACTGATAAAGATCTTCTACAAGCACAGCATGAGTCTGTTCTTATTACCCCAGTTAATTGTCCTCAAAGCTAATTTGGTGCAGCTCCTCAACACAAGCGGTTTCTACAGACAGAAGCGGTTCTTTGTATGTTCGGCATGTAATGTGACTCCCACATGATGTGTCGTACAACAAAGTGGAAATAGCTTTAAGTGACATGTGTGCACATGTTTATGAGTTCTTGTACTTGTGCTGTTACCTGAGTGTCTGTAAATGAGCTTAAACCAGGATTTGGATGGTTGATACAGCATTTATGATCGCGGAGGTTCTGTTCCCCTCAGTATAGTGCTTTTTGTCAAAAAAGAAAAGCTTGGCAAATGCTGTTTCCTGTTTTGGCCTCCAGCAGTAGAAGGAAGTGGCCTTTGAAGTGTTGCATGCAGCCAAGCGACTCACAACTAAACAGGCAGCAGGAGGAACCCAGCTCTCAAATACTCAGAAAAGACAAACTGCACACAGCTGTTTACCACACAACATCCCTTTCAAACCTCAGCAACGCTAAACAGTTTTGCCAGTGGTACGTTTTTTTTTTTCAAGGGGGCCGCTGCTCCCAATTCATTTTAACATCTTATGTTTTCCAATGTATAACTGGATGTAACCTAATATTAAAAGCAGCACAATAAATACAATATATAATACATTAGCTTTGTTCACTTGCACCCATCCTCGAATAGTTAATGTAAGTTGCTTCCACCCATTTTTCAGTTGTATTGCCTCAGATTTCCAAATGACTCAAATGACAATGACTTCTTGCTTTGATTTTTTTGTGTATGTGTATTTTTAGTCATTATACATTTTCTGCAGGTTTAAATAACTGCCCGTATATTTTTTCAGCCTTGCATTCTTTATTTTTTCATGTAACCTCCATTTCCACTGAAGTGAAAATGTATCCCTAACACACCCAAGAACACCTGGCCAGGCTTGCACAACCTGTGACCGCAAATATGATCCTTCTTCTAAGCTACAACCTGTGGGCAGTATTATTTTGCACACAACAACCACATTGCTGCAGTGACTAAATGTTGTGGTGGTGATGATGATGAGAGATAGCGGTCAGATGAACCTATTACAGATTTTAGATGGCTGTGTATAGCGGATGATGATAAGAAGATCCGGGAGACCAAGATACTGACCCTGAAGAGGAGTCTGTTTCAGGTCAAATAAATCACTGCTGCAATACCTGTGCTGGAACAGATCTCTGACCAAGAAGATAAAATGATTTTACTATATACATGACATCTTTTTTTCCAGCATATATTTAGGCCCCTTGGATAAATTTATCCTTGACAAACAGTGAAATATGGATGTTTAAAACTGCCAATATCTAAGATAAATAAAGAAAAGACAATTGAATGCATCAGCAATAGTAATATAATTCATGCAGACATTATTTCATTTATGAAATGTGACAAACTTATAATTTTATTTTGTTTCTGGGTTTGTTTAGTCTGCATTGATTCCCCCTTTTGTTCATTTGACCTGTTCTGTCTCAGAACCCTGTCTCTTGCCCTATGGCAGCTCGGTTAGGCTCCAGCCTGGGAGGAAATATTATGCAATGACTGGCAAAAAAAACAAAACAAAACAAAAAACCCTCCATATGACATTTACAGTGATTTCTGTATGCTGAATTAAGATAAGGACCAACTCATAGGAAAAGAAACAGCACTGCACTGTTTTATAATGTTTGGTTTTGGCTGACTGTGATGACAATCTAAAAAGTTCAAGGTTTAATAAATGAAAGAGTTAAGAAAATAGTGTTAAAGCAAACAACCTTTATTATTGAAGTAGGTAATTCTCATATAGACGTACAACTAGGATTTTAAACTGAAAAAAGAAAACTGCTTAAATAACTGTGAGACCAGATGGTATTTGTAATCTTCCCTGGCCTAAAAACCTTACAACTATGTAGATTACGCTTAGCCTGTTTTATCACCTAGCATGTAGTTGCTCGTTATCGCCGATGGGCGGCGCCCTCCAGTTACCCGTAGGTCGGTCTGTCGGTCGGCGTCCATCCAGCGGTGGCGGCAGCGGCGGAGTGGGCGGACCGGGTGAGAGACTACACATGAGAAAAACTCAGTGGCTGGCACGGCGGAGTGTACCCGCTATAATACGTACGGAGGCTTCAGCTGGCAGCTATTTCACATTTATATGGCACGTGAACACGGTACCGCCCTCACTATCATCTGGAGCTCGCGCTTAACAGAGAAACCGCTCTTCCTCGTGGCCGCGTGATGAGGCAGGTAGAACTTATGTAGTGCAGTGAGCGTTTCACCGGCGGGGACCCCTCTGTGCTGTACTCGGCAGAAGGAACCGGCCTCATCTTGAAGGTAAGTGGGACTAACGTCGTCTGTCATAGCGGACATCGTCGCTGCTTAAGCCGACTGCCCAATGAAACCACACCGTGTAGTATTTATACGGCGGGAGCTGAGCTGTCAGCATGTCACTCACGGTGCAGGTACGCTGGGTTTTAACTGCTTTGCAGCACACGGTCTCTCTGGGTGGGGTCTCCCGAGGCTCACACCAAGCACCCATGGGTGGCACTGTGCGTTCATGCTTGTTGTGTGTGTGTGTTCTAAGGGAGTTTGACACATCTGGACTGGCTTTTAAGCCTTGCGAATGAAAACGCCGCGCTGTTGTTTAGCAAATGTGTGTGACACATACCTTGGTTTGCCAAATGGGTGGAAGTCCAAGACATAAGGATCCATCAGTGGGTCTAATGAGGTATGAAGGAGAGAAAGGGAAAGACAGACTAAGGCATACCTTGTTACCCACTGGCAACATATCTCTGTATGCTGTCCACTCTTAAATGCTGTAGTAACTGAAGGCAGGGTTGGATGATTCACACACACAGACGCGCACACACACTAGGGCACTTGCAGGGTTTTAAGAGTGATGAATTGATTTCAGAGTGCTGCAGGCTCCTCTGTTGCTGAGCTGAAGGGGACTGCTAGAGTTGCTGGCTGCGCAGGAATCCCACAGAGACAATTAAACCACTGACCCGTTATCAGGATTTGTTTTGCCTTCCTGTTCGGAAACGTGGTAGGGAGCTGACTTTTTGGGCCAGATGGCAGGAGCATACACTTGCACACACACTTGTGAAGCACACACACACACACACATCACCTGGCACAGCTGTAAAAAATACTCCCTACTGAGGGACACAGCAGTTTTGGTCAGGGTTCAAACCTGCGGTCTCAGTGATGAGTTAATGGAGTGTGGCAAAAACAAATGAGTGGCGATTCATTGCTCAGCTGTCACAAACACATGTTTTGTTCAGATTCTGTTCTTTCAGCTGTAACTGTGTTGTATCTTCACAGTACCTGATCTTACTAATAAGATGTGCAGGATACACCCTGTTTTGGAGGGGAATTGATCTTTCAGTGCATTTGGACATACAATCAAGTATTATATGAAAAAATGTCTAGATTGAAGTAAACCTGCTGTTTGCTATGATTTTCTGAACTGTTGATAGAAGCCAGGATGGATCGATGCTGTTGTGTTGACCCTGCCATCTGAGTGCTGCAGCAGAAATTGTGACTTATCAGACCAAACAACGATTTTTCACTCTTAACTTGCCCGATTATTGTGAATTTTATCCTCAGTTTTCCGTTGTTAGTTGACAGGATTGTGGTCTTCTGCTGCTGTAGCCCATCTTCTTTAAGGTTTGGCATTTTGCGTGTTCAGAGATGCTCTTCCGCATGCCTCGGTTGTAACGAGTGGTTATCTGACTTCCTGTTGTCTTCCTGTGAGCTCAAAGCAGTACGGCCGTTCTGCTCTGACCTCTGACATCACCAAGGCTGCTCACTGGATATTTTCACTTTTTCATTATTGGTTGGATGGTTGTGCAGGAAAATCCCAGAAGATCAGCAGTTTCTGGCACCAAAGCCAACTAACAAACCTTCCTTCTGAAATCTGATGTTCGGTTTGAACGTCAGCTCGTCGTCTTGACCAAGTATGCCTCAATGCACTGAGATGGTGGCGTGTGATTGGCTGCTTAGATATTTGAGTTGAACAGGCATATCAAAGAGAGTTTTTGGGGATTGTACATATTATTTGATCTTCAAAAGGTAATAAAAGCAAACTTATTAACAGTCCAAAAGTGAAAAACATTCAGTTTATTGAAAAAAGAAAACGTTAAAGAAAATATATGTGGATGATGGTAAACTTTGCTTTAAAACGCAGTTATTACAGATCCTTTCATCAACTCTACATATGAACCTAAAACTAACACAAATCCAAGCTTCTGCTGTAAATACTCGTGCAAAAGCAGCTCGTGGTGTCAAAAATTACCTCTGCCGTGAAAAGTCCTGATAATGATGGTGGCCCTAAATTAGAACTGAAAGCGCCTGTTATAGCCAGATGACAAAAGTATGACAGCGCACATGCTCCCACAGCGCTGAACAGGAAGCCAACAGCCTAACCTACATGTGAAATGGTAGGCGTCTGTGAAGCATGATGACATGTTGCAGGTGTGTCTTTGTCTCTTGCCCGGGTGCATTGAGGTTGCCGCGTTGAGCTTGTTTGAACAAGTTAGACATAAAAGCGACGGTGACAATAGCAGGTTTATTTCTGGGCCGCTGCTCTCACAAGTGAAATGCACCTTCATGTTTATACTGAGCCCTCTCCGCTGGGTGCATCAGGCTGGAAAACTGGGTTGGTTTTTACAGGAGCCCTCAAGCATTTTCTACAACTCATTTTTCATGGCAGCTTGCCCAGGAGTGGATCATCTCTAGTGCCTACAAGCCATACTCTACATTTTTCATGTGATTTATGCAACTACTTGTTATTGGGCAACTAGTTCATTCATGCAGGATATGTCGGTAAATAGGTTTGCGCAAAATTTGAATGGGAGGTGTTGTGGTTCCTTTGTTCGTCCTTTTTTATAAAGACATGTTTTTTAAAGGTGTGTTTTTACAAAAGGAGGTCAAATTGATCAAATATCTGCAAGACAAACAACATTCTCCCCAGCCTTAGTGACAATTTCAGTTTAGGAATATTTAAACATGGGTATACTGATGCTGAACTTAGGCACTAAATGGTTGTGTTGGTGATTTGTACCTGTCATATCATCTGACTGCTGCAGGCAGCCCTGTCCAGTTTGCAGTCTAGGTGGCAGACACACAGAAACTCTTGACTTCTGATCAAGAGACTGGAGTTCAAGTTTTGTCTCGGCTGCTTTTATGTTTTGCTTTAACTCGTGGTTTGGTTAGGGTTTGGCAGTAAAACCTATTTGGTTGTAGTTCAGGAAAACCCCCAGTTTGCGTTAACTACATGCAGTTGTTCCCACGCAACACAAAAAAGAAAAATGGTAGTATGAGTGCACTAGGCTATGACCTTTGGGTTTGTGTTTTTATCACTTTATGATAAAGTATTGTCACAATACGTGATACAATATTATTGAGATTTTTAACATTTTGCAATATGATAAATTTGGAATATTTCTTCCATCTAGTGATCCATCCATTTTCTTCTATTGTCCAATTCAGAGTGTAGGCTGGAGCCTATCCCAGCTGTGTTATCTCACAGCATGCTATTTTAATTTCTCCAAAATGAGGTGGTTCAGCATACCAACACTGTCACTAAAATCTGACATAAATGTTGCCACATGCTGGAGTCAGTGTGTTATCAGATATCTGCAATTGAATAAGGTCAAGTTGGTAATTGCATGCAGTCTGTTTATGACAATACAGTAATGAACTGGGATAAACTGTCAAAAATCACAAATCTGTTGCCGTTTACGTAGACAGACATTCACGTAAAAAAAAAAAATCGCATTTCATGTTTACATTTTCACGCAGCCACCTTCATGTTCTATGGGAATATAACCAGAATACAACCAGCTGGCCAGCTGTTGCAAATTTTATGTTTCTAATGCTATTTTTTTTTTAAATCTTAGAGTTTATTGTTAAGCCCATCGATATACTGCAATTAGGTGAACATGAAAATTCAAGTTGCCAGAACTCTTGTCTAGGTGTGTATGTATTAGTAAAATCGACAAAAACTATCAAGAGTTGAGAAATCTCAAAAAGCTTTGAATCATATCGTCACAATTTTTTGATTTTTTTAAATATCATATATCTTCCAATAGTAGCCCCGGCATTTATTCAAAAAATTATTCGGCCGGCCCAGCGTTTAAAAGAGACCGGCTCTTATTCCCTTCTCAGACAGAATTGTCACGGAAGTGAGAAGCAAAGAGGACCCAGATACGGTTTTTAGACTGAGGTGAAAAGACAGTGCGTTTACTTACAGTGCTCCAAAACGTATTCCAACAGTTCACAAATAATACATAAATAAGACATACATTTAAGAAACTTCATGTGCACTTCCGTTTGTGTGCTAGCACATGCACATGCACATGTACATGCAAGTGCATACCAGCACTAACACTTGCTAGAAACCTCCATTCTCTGCCTTTCCAGGATGCTGTTACATCTAAAGCTGACAACAGCACAGCACACGATTTACATGCACTTACTCACACAGACTGTGTGACCACACAAATTACCTATGGGTTTTTTTCTGGAGGAGGAAAGTCTGAGGCCTCAGCAGATTAACTCAAAATCTGTATTGAAGCCAGGTAAAAGGTGTGAATCATCTAGCCATCTTTAACAAGTCCAGCTTGAGTTAACCCATACTTTTGGATAGATAGTGTACACAGCAATGTGAGATTTCTCTGATATCAGTCAGATTTGATAACAGTCTGGTGCTGGCTGCATAAAAATGTTTGTTTCTACAGTCACATCTTAGCTCGAGTGTGCGGAGGGAACAGCAGGGCGCGGCTGCCTTCATGGCTGGCAGCAAATTCAGACTTTCAGCTGCAGCGTGAATGATTAGCAGTGCGACGGCTGTCTGCCTCAAGTCACATGATTTTCCCAAATGTGCACTAACATAATTAAATAATTTAAATGTATTTAATTTAAATAAATTTAAATAGTTAAACAATTGAGTCTTTGCAGCTCGTTCCACCCCTCCCCCATCCCCCCGGAAAAAACAAATGATCAAGATTTGAGCTGATCTGCACAGATCTGGACAGGGATTTCTCTAATCCTCTCTCTCTCCATTATTGTGTCTCTTTGCATTTTTTTTTAGCTTTCTTTTTTTTTCTGTCACTACATTAAGCTCGCGCTTTCTTTTTTCCCCCTCAGATAAGATCAGACAGGTGCTTTCAGTGCGATATGCAAGTAGTGACAGATAAATTTGAGGAAGTACCGTGCAACAGATTGTTGCACGGTACGGGTTCACTTATTTATAGATTGTAAGTGTGGACACGCAGGTCACGGAACAGTCATGAGTGGATCAGTGTGATAAGGGTGTGATGGGGTGATGACTGATGGGCAGATGTGCAGTCTTGCAGTTACTGTGAAACATTTATTTCAGGATGAGTTGGGTGGGAGCTGCATAAACAGATTGTGTGTGTGTGTGTGTGTTGAGTCTTTGAAGAGTTGACTTGCAGTGGGAAGCAGCTTCTGAACGTGCTGACTAATCCCGGAGGGAAAATACCTTACTTTTTATTAAAAGGGAAAGACATGGCGCTCCAAGTGTCCTGAATAGAAAGAGTTCTGCTACTAAAATGGGTGCCTAATGGTGAGACTTGCTTCTACATGGACTAAAATGAACATCCATCCATCTTCTGCCGCTTATCCGGGGCCGGGTCGCGGGGGCAGCAGCCCAAGCAGAGAAGCCCAGACCTCCCTCTCCCCAGCCACCTCCTCCAGCTCATCCGGGGGAATACCAAGGCGTTCCCAGGCCAGCTGAGAGATATAATCTCTCCAGCGTGTCCTGGGTCTGCCCCGGGGCCTCCTCCCGGTGGGACATGCCTCCGGAACACCTCACCCAGGAGGCGCCCAGGAGGCATCCTTATCAGATGCCCGAACCACCTTAACTGGCTCCTTTCAATGTGGAGGAGTAGCGGCTCTACACCC
>VURO01015479.1:4241-15339 GCA_015108175.1 Pelvicachromis taeniatus
AACACAAAAAAACCACACACACAAACCAACCCAACACAACACAACAAAAAACAAAACTAACACAAAACAAAAACAAAAACAATCAAAAATAAAAAAAAAATAAAAAAAAAAAAAAAAAAAAAAGGGGGGGGGGGGGTATCATCTGTGCCCACACATGAAGATTTTTTTGATCATATGTGTGTAATACAGTTCTTCATGTACACCAGCTGCACAGATAAGCAGGTGCTTATTTGCAAACTGAGACTCACCACCTGCAGGAGAACTTTTTTTTTCTGACTTCCAAAGCGACAAAATGCATTGCGATCAATTTTTGTTTTTTCTTGTTTTTTCAATTCACTATGGAATTCATTATGGAATTCATCCTGTCACGTCAGCCACTGTAATCACCTGATTGGGTATAACTGTTTTGTAGTGGTACATCCCAGGATTAAGTTGCCATCTGCAGAACTCCCCCCTCCAACCTCTCGTGATGGTACCTCCTCCAATGCCGCCAAGTGGAGCTCCTGTGAATCAGAGAACAGTCAACACTGCAAATGCTGGATAATCCTAAGCAGCATGACAGGAAAGTCTACAAATGCACTGGTCGCTCTGCATGAGGTTACAAAGTATTTCCTGCTGTGAGACCAATTTGTTTGCACACTATTGATCGGGATTATATTTAAAGTAGACAGAACTGTGCTTTATGTTAAGATTAATCATAAAACAATTGCAAAAATTAGGCATCAATCTGTAAAAACACGCACCGTAGATTTGGCGCAAGGGTTGTGCACCAAACATATCAATGAACGGAGCCTTCTTTTCCACCTGCGTCTTCTTGTACCACCATTTTAGATACCTGGACAAACACAAGCACAGAGCACTTTTTAACCAGACAAACATGGAATGAATGACAGAAGAAAAAAGGAATATCAAGAAATACTGAGACACGGAGTTGGTTGTGTTGACTGCGAATGCTTTAACAATCAGAGATTTAGAAATTAAGCAGGTCAGTCACATGAGCACGCCTTTTCCCCTCGCTTGTTTGTTTTTCTGTTAAAGGCACCTTTTCAGCCAAAGCTGAATCAAACAATTTGCACCCACCAGCACGCACACAGGCTGTGACAAAAGAGGGAATTGTGCAACAGCTTAACGGAAGTGCCTGTAAAACGAGTCGAAGTGACAGGTCTGCTTTGATCTTGGTCATGCTAGCGTGTGTGAATGTGTGGGTGGGTCCTGCACTTCCTTTCAAGCCAGAATACATTGTCAAATATTAATTAGGCTACATTAAAAAGGATTCAAACAGCTTTCAGAGCCTGCACTCTGGTCTAAGACACACCAGCATTTCTGTTATTAAGGCAAATAAAGCAGGAGACTGTTGTTTTTAGTTAGTTCAGCACAGAACAAACCCTTTATCTGATAGCCTTAATTACATTTAACATACAGTTAGAGCCAAGACATCTTTATTTACAGTCTCTGGCTTTTAGCTCATTTTCTTAAAGTCGAGACTTTGGGGTCTCAGTTGTTCTTGAAGGGTCTTAGAAGAGCTTTGGGAAAATGACCATGATAAATCTGCAGCAAGCTGACAGGTTGCTAAACAAAACCAATGACACTGCAATCAAATCTGTACATGCTGCAATTTGTTATGTTTTATTGACTTGCCTATTTGGATGCCTGAGCATAGAGTCCTCTCTGAGGGCAAGGCAGCAATTCGCAAAGCAGTACCCTGGCTGAGTCTAAGTTCTTTGATATGGTTTAAGCTACTGCAGTGGCAGTCATCAAAGAATAACTGTCTTTTAGCCGAGGTGGTGAGCTGCAGAGACCCTGATGCTTCTCCAAGTATAGATGATGGGCTGTCACACAGGTTGCAAATATGAGTTTCAGTACAAAAGAGCACCTCTGTTCTTCGTCATAAAGGTTAATGTTTTACATCTTTATGATGTTAGTTCAAGTGATCTTTAATACAGGAAAATGGTTCATTTAAAACAGGCGTCTCGAACTCCAGTCCTCGAGGGCTGGTATCCTGACACTTTTCCATGTGTCCCTGCTGCAACACACCGGAATAAAATTAGTAGGTCATTAGCAAGACTATAGGACTTGACTACAGGCGGCAATTCAGCCATTTGAGCCATGTTACAGCAGCTCATGAGTGGATGAATACGGTGCAATAAAAGTACTGCTACCTCAGCATTCAGTCAAGTTCTACACTCTTGCTAATGACCTACAAATTGTATTCAGGTGTGTTGCAGCAGGGACACATGGAAAACAGTCAGGATACCAGCCCTCAAGGACTGGAATTTTGAGACCCCTGATTTAAAACCATTTTCGCAGGGTGTGTCGTTTGTCCCGTCTCTCTCTCCCCTTACTCCCAACTGATTGTGGCAGAGCCTGGTTCTGCTGGAGATTTCTTCCTGTTAAAAATAATTTTTTTTCTTCCCACTATTGCCAATTGCTTGCTCATTGAGCGTCATCTGGTTGTAGCCGTCTTCTCTGTATTATTGTAGTGTCTTTATCTTACAACATAAAGCAATTTGAAACGACGGCTGTTGTGATTTGGCGTCATTCCATTTCAATTCAATTTTATTTATATAACGTTAAATCACAACAACAGTTGCTGCAACAGGCAATACTTTAAGGTAAAGACTAGGATAAAAAAAAAAACAGAAAACTCCAACAATCATATGACCTCCTATGAGCAAGCACTTTGGTAACAGTGGGAAGAAAAAACTCCCTTTTATCAGGAAGAAACCTCGGGCAGAGCCAGGCTCAGAGAGGGGCGACCATCTGCCATTACCGGTTGTAGTGAGATGAGCTATATAAATAAAATTGAATTGAGTTACCAACAACACTTGTGCAGCACTGGAAATGGGAAAGACCTACAGACCAGAATAACTGTTAAGGTTTTGGCCACAGAGAGCTTCCTACTTGCTGTTAAGAAGTTCCTGTGCAACAGAACTGCTGTGCATGACAGTGCAGTTCCAAGCAATAACTAACAGAGCAGAGTTCATACCAGAGGGAGAACAATAGACTATCAATAGAGTTCCAGCCACAGTGAAAAGGATCAGTTAAACCATGTTATTTGAAGCCATAGCAGGGTAAGCCATTGTCAGGATTTTGTTGTTCTGCACAAATGCAAACAATGGTCAGACTCGGGTGCAGATCTATGAATGCAGACCAGTCTGTGAACCTGAACCTAACCTGTGTGAGCTCAAACGGCATCTTTTCCACAATGAGACTGAAAAACTTTCCACTGTTAATTGGTCCATACTATGGTTACCCATACAGGCATGCTTATTGTATTCGTTACAGTAAAAGTAATCCTACAGTGATACACCTCTAAGTCAAATAAAAGAGCTAGAGGTGTGGCTGATAAGTTGCAATGTTTCAGAGTCACTCTGACAGACACATACTCCTCAGTCAAGGCACATTGTCAGGATTTAAACAGTACCACAGCTGGCTGTGCAGTCCACTAAAGCTGCAGAATGTACTACTTTGCATCTCAGATATCAGCAGGTTGCAGAAAAAACAGACACTGCAGACATAAATGTCAAAGGCCAGGCTGGATATTTCTCTCCAGCTGGAGGCAACAGTTAGCAGGCAACTTTGAAAGCAGTAAGATCATGTTTGTGGGATGGTGAATGGTTAACCTCGCTCGCTGCCTTTATTGTTGCAGAGGTTTTAAAGTCAAAGAGCAGTAAATGATGTGCACTTTGAACTTGGCACTGACCTGGAACCAGAGTTCACAGACCACAGTAAAGAAGGTTTAACTACATGTTTATTAACCCTTAGAATATTTTGCATTAATGCTTAACTTGTATGTATTGCAACAAAAAAGCTGAAGAGATCTAAATAAAAATTTCGTGAGCATCATTCAGGATTTTGCTCCAGAGTAGACTAAACTGATCCACTGGGAGCACTGCAGAAGAAACTAAACATAAAAAACACAAACAAAACAAACCGGACTCCTGCAGCCAACATCGTGAGTATCGGTTAAAATGCAAGGCTTGATGCTTAATTTTCAATGACGTGCCATTAACATTTTCAGGTCAACACTGCACTTGCAGGCTTGCGCTCAGATGTGATCTGAGAAACGTGACACTATAGTCTGATGCCTCCCCTGGCTCTCCACCATGCTAACATGCATACTGGTTAATAGTAAAAAGGTTGCTAGATGAATGCATTGAGGTGTAACTTGAAGCAGGCAGGGTGTGCAGAGAAAAAGATCTAACCTGACTCCAAGGCCGATATGCCCCCAGATGTTGGACAAAGAGACATCTTTTGCTTGAAAGGGTTTTCTCTTCTCCTTGAATTCGTGCGCCAGACAGATACGCCAACCCTCCTTGGGCACATCGTATCCCATTTCCTTGGAGACATACCTGCTCATGAGGTCTGCTGTGGATTTCTCACCCCAATCTGAAGTCATTTTGCAGACGTTATAACAATGACAATGAAACTTCAGGTCTTGCTATTACAAGCAGTGAGTTGCCAACAACTATTGTGAACAGAGCCAGCTTACAGTGCCCTCACCACGGACCAAAACCACTAACGTGGTAGTCAGTCACAGGTTTCAGGAGTAATAAAAGCGCTGGTGTCATTCCAGTGGGTTGAACCTGTTCTCAACTGATAAGCTCTTAATGCTTGCGCAATGAATGAATCCAAATTAAGTTGGAGGTTCCTGTGCCATTGTTTAGTTGTAACATTGATCCAGTGTTTTCATGTCCTCATATGCGTCTTGATCCAACCCCACACCCTTTGATTCCTGTGTTGGTTCCCTTTCTCCCCCCCTCGGCACTGAGTCCGGATGTGCCTATGCAGCTGTCAGCACCGACAGATGGGTGGATGGATAGCTGACAGCTAAATACCACCAGAAAATTTTCGCCGGAGCACCTACGAACAGGACAAAAAGCAATGGTTAAAATGCGGCAATCACATTTACACTGTGCTCATTCAGGAGGGCCAATATCAAGTAAGCATCTCAGCAACCGCTGGTTAGCTGCAAAGCCGAAAACACACAATATTATAGCACCTTAAACGGTGACCACAGAACGCCCCTTTACTTTAAAGCCGAGTAACAGGATGTAACTTTACAATTTAGCCCGCTTCTAAGTACAGAAGATGCGTGAAAATGAGTGTGAAAATACCAGAGTGACCGCGTTATCCACATCCAGACCCGAGCCGACCTCAATGAGGAGCCTGTAGCTTCTGCTAGCTCGGCGACCAGTATGCAAAACCTTCATGAACTTTTGCCCCTTTCGTTGTCTACTAGGCATCAATATTCTCAAGCCACATACTAGTAGCGCCCCTTTTTATAAACTCGACAGCGCCAAGCTTCAATGAGAGCACTAACTCTTGATTAAATCCAACAGAAGAAGCGCAAACTGTTACAATTTCACGGAGTAATAAATAGAAGTTAATGATGCCTGACAAACCTGACTCTGGGAATAGTAGAGGAAAAACAATGCATGCAAAAAAAAAAGCTGCCGGTAGAGACCATATCATTTAGACGGAAAAGGGTAGGGGGGATCATGCTTCAATTATTCATTTAAGTTCTACTTGACACTGTATGCATAGTATAATATGAATATGAAATTTAAGAGAATATTCTAAAGTGTTGTCTGTACAATTAATTTAAAACTTTCAAAATAAATTATACAAAGCAAAGGTTCTACGTAATCATCCAGTTTACCTCTTCCGTATATGTTACCATAGCAACATCACACACACACACACACACACACACACTCGCGTCCCGAGATCCTACTTTCTTATTTTTCATTATTTTTTTAATATATCCAAATTTTAAATAGCGTAATATTTTAAAGGTAATCTTAAAATATGACCTGAAATGAAAACTATATATTTATTCTTATTTGTTCTTAATCTTATCTCATTTTCCCGTTGTTTGTGATTGGTAAAACAGCACCGGAAATAGAATGTCTACGTATTTTTTTTTTTTGTTTACTGTAGCTGGAATGCTAGCTAGGTAAGCTATGCTCGGATTGGCTTGAAGTGAGAAATTTGGTATACTTTTATTCAAGAAGTGTATTTACATTTGTTCGGGGATAACATTGCGTATTTGCCTTGCCGCAGTATCGCTTGAAGTTAAGGTATGTGTTAAACTTGTCCTTAAAACTACAGTCATTAGCAAAGAGGGCCAACAAGTGAAATTCATACTGGCTGTATGTTTGTCAAACTGTAACGACAAAAATGTACATCAGATAGAACTGGAATGTGCTCACCATATTATCGTTGAAGTCTTTCGTCGTCGGTTTGTAACGTTACAGATGATCGAGGTTGTGGCCTCCATGGCCCGAGGCTCAGTGTTTCTGGCCGGGGAGCTCATGGAGTGTCTCGTAACTTTCACCAACCCGATGTCTCATCTTTCCACCTCTGCGAGCAGGTAGGATTTTACTTGTTCAATGAGATTAAGAATACGGGAATATGAGCCAAGTGTTATTCTTTGTTTTGACTGTCTGATATTAATATGCCCTATTTAATTAGGGATGGCATTGTTTTAGCAAGATTTACAGGAAAGGATTCTTAATAATAACACGTGTTTGCTGTTCTGCTGTTAGAATATTTTGTGATCTAGATTATTTGTTTATTTTGTAGGGAAGGTTAGAAGGATTTACACGTCTTTGAGGATCTAGAAAAAGCGATGTTGGTGAAATATATGAGGACAGCAAAACAGTGGTGAGGTGTTCAGTAGGAGTGACAGATGGATTCAAGGTGGGGGTAGGATTACAACAGGGATCTTATTTGTGCCCCTTCTTGTTTGCAGTGATGTTGGTCAGGTGAGAGTCCCTGTATTGAGAGTACCGAGGTGGTGGTATGCACTCGAGGGAAGAGGAATGAAAGTTAGTAGAAGACAAAATACATGTGTGTGAATGAGAGGGAGAGAGATGGAAAAGTGAACGTGAAGAAAGGAAAGAGTGAAGAAGAAAGAGTGAAGGTGAATGAGTTTAAATTCCTGGGATCAACTTAGCCAGGCAGGTGAAAAGGAGGAAGACCTTAGAGGAGATTCATGGATGTAGTGGAGGACATGCTGAGGGTTGATTTGGCAGAGGATGCTAGAGACTAGGTGAGGTGGCGGCAGATGATCCTCTGTGGTAACCTGTAAATAGAGCAGCCGAAAGAGGAAGGAGTTGTACTGTTACTACCCTTCTGTAACCCTTCTGATTTTTGTCCCAGTGAGATGCTGGCATGGGCCAGCGCCCAGATCCACTGTCAGTTTCATGCAAGTGAGAACAGAGTAGCCTTGCCGGCCCAGGGCAACAAACAGGATGTCCAGGCTGAGAGTGAGACTGTGCTCATCCCAAGTAGAGGTAAGAAAGAAAATATTAAATCTAAGACTAGCAGAAATAGCACAAACTTACCTTTTAGCATAGGTTTAAGCTAAATAATATTTATTCGGGCTGTCAACCTTAACGCGGATTAATCCGTCATCACGATTAATGCGATTAAAATTTTTAACGCATTTAACTCATCTGTAGCGCAGACTGACTCAAAAGCCCTGAAATGTCTCTGTCAACGCATTTCGGGCAGTTTGTCCAAAGTTGTCCATTCTGCACTCCAGACGGGTTAAATGTGTTAAAATCTTTAATCACGTTAATCGTGATAACGCATTAATATTGACAGCCCTAATATTTATATTCTAAACGACTTAAAAACTTAAAAACCAAAGAGGTCATACTTTATATAAAATATATGTCAGTGGAGTACAGACAGAAGAGTTCAACTACACCACTATAAAATGTTGTGATTTCACCTTGCATGGCTGTAAGGCAGCTGCATGTATGACACAATCATACATACATTCACAAGGTGAATTTAAAATGCCAACAGTCAAGTCAAGCCAAGTCATCACACACAATAAAAGAGTAGCTACATGTTAGTAGCCTTTTTTCAGTAGCCTTCTTAGTGTGTAATACATTTAACATCTCCTGCTTTGTTCTTCAGGAGAACGAGGGCAGTGTGTGCTGGACACTCCTCCTAAGATATTATTCTGTGACCTGCGCCTGGACCCTGGAGAGAGTAAAACTTGTACGTGTGCTTATATGTGTGGAAAAAAGTTAACAGTAATGTGAACTGAAATATCTACACTGCTGTTAAAGGAAGAATCAAAAACCTAACAACAAAATAGAGTTTTCTATTTGTTTTTTCACATATAGCATTAAAGCATTTGTGTGTGTGAGATTCAGACAGTCTGGTGAACATTGTCATTCTTTCACAGATTCATACAGTGAGGTTGTTCCCATTGATGGACCTCCCAGTTTCCGTGGTCAGGCGGTGAAGTACGTCTACAAACTGACCATTGGCTGTCAAAGGGTCAACTCGCCCATCAAGCTACTTCGTGTTCCCTTCAGAGTGCTGGTTCTGCAAGGTAAGAGGACTTTTGACTAACTCTGGCTTTCATTTTACAGCTGTAGCCACAGAGAAACAGGGATTGAAAATCTCTACTTTAGCTGTAGTATCACCGTATATCTTCCAATTGTAGCCCGGGCTTTTTTTTTTTCTTTTTTTTTGCTGGACAGCGAAAGGGTTCTGATTATGCCACAGTTACCACAGCTCTTTGCTTTATGGAAATAAAAGCACTCAATACCTCATTAAGAACACGGACTTTAAAAAGTGAGAATCTTTTATCTGATATTGGTGTTTTTCTCATGTATCAACATAGGCATGCCAGAGCCTCCGTTTCCCCAGGATGAAGAGGTTTGCCCCTCCAACCCTTTCCTGGAGGAAGAGGAAGTGAGCCGCAGGGACTCTCGGCACTTGGAGAGAGCACTGGACATGTTAATGGTCACCACCTCGAGGCGTTACCCCCGTGAGTCAGATTCTCTGTCCTTCTGCTCTTTGCTGCAGTTTGTGCTTTCATGCAAATTGTTGACTTAATTGTAAACCTTTTTTTTCTTTGGGGATAATTTGACACACTGTTTTCTCATTATTTTAGTTGTTACATTCATTCATTAACACACATATAAGCGTGTCCGTTTATAAAATGGTAGCTTCATTCGGTACCTAAATGGCAAAAATAAAAGCAGCAGTAGTTGTTTTTACTTTGTGTCTCCACATGTGATGTGTGTGTCTTTGTTTTTTCTAGATATGTTTAATATCACCAACATGCGTGGGAAAGTAGCAAAGTTCTGCATCTTCAAGACTGTTTACAGACTCGGGGAGGACATCATCGGCACATTTAACTTCTCAGAGGGAGACATTCCCTGCCTGCAGGTGTGTTTGCTCTACAATTTTCATTCGATATTTCCTCCAATTCAGTCACCCTTTGAATTTTTTCTAAAGCTCTGTGTGTGTTTTAGTATTCAGTGAGCCTTCAGAGTGAGGAGGAGATCCATCAGCAGTACCAGCGGCGACCAGGACAAACCGCCAGTGTGACTGGACACGGACGACACCTGGAGTCTTGCCTCCACACGGCGTTCAGCCACTTCTCTCTTCCCGTACCACTGAATGTCACGCCAGGTTTCAGCAGAGACATTGGTAAGTCACTCAGGCTGAAATATGTCTGACTCACGGCTCAATCATGTCTCAAGTAATCATCTGCCCTACAAACGATCACTGTTACAATCACTTATAGATCAGTGTCCTACAAACGAAGTAGACATAGTTCATCAATTGCCTCCCATCTGATTATGTCCAACTAACCTGAAAAAAACAGTCCATGGAAAAGGTGTTCTTTATAATATGAGGTAAGCACAATTCCAGGTCCCTACTGTCATTAGTTTTCTGAAAAAATATTTTTCAAGAGATGAAGGTCGGCATGTTTTTAGATGTTTCTCTTGCATCATTTTTTTCAGGAGCCATCTAAAAGTTACATCATCTAGAAAAGTCATTCAAACTTTTCTGAGTATCTGGTACTCTGGTACTGTACTCCATATAGACTCTCAGGAGTGCCGTTCAAATAGAATAGATGTCCGATTGCTGATAGCAGATTAAGAGGCCTGTAGAAACTCAGTGTTGCAGGTAGAGGACTGAGATTTTGTGGTGTCTCATATACAAGGCACAAAATACGATTCAAAACAAGTGAAGGATTTCATAAATATTAAAGTTTAAATAACAAAGTTTTATCTAACGTGAATATGATATTCCCCTGGTATGACCTTTTTCAGAAGAGTGAGTTTGTGTTAATGTTATATCCAAATAAAATCGATGTTCTCCCTCATTTTCCTGTGTAGCTTTTGAAATATTCATATTTATGTATAACAGCCAAAGATTATAATAAATTTTATGTTTTTAAGATTAAGGGGCTAAACTTCACCCAATGCTTCTCACTAACAGTACTATGTGAGCGATTGTTCCAGTCATAGAATTGGTAGCAGAGACTCCAAGACGGTATTTTAACGTTTCTATTAAAGTACTGGCCAGGTTTCCCAGATAAAGTGTGAGTTTTCATCCATTATTTGATCGAGTACGATCAGCTGTTACGCACGATGCCCACCCTGTGTAAGCTGGACTGAGTCGTAATCGGGCTGATGCCGTATAATAATAATGACAATAACAATTACATGGAAACTCAATGTGCTTACCACAGAAGAGAAAGACACAAAACCCAGTCTGAGTTTACAATGCCTTAAGTCAGTGACTAAATGTTAATAGAAATGATTCACACCTATTAATGTGGAACGTTTTGTGGATGATGAGCATTCCTTATGTTTCCTTGTGGCTGCACACTAAGAAATATGCCAGCAAAAAGCAAGAAAGAAGACGACCAATAACATATTCACATAAACCTAGGTAGTTAGATTTTCATAGACTGTATATGAAAAGAAAATTACTAACTCCTGCTCCTTTGTTTATTTAGTGACCCTGAGGTGGCGCCTGCACTTTGAATTTGTCACCGCCCGGGAGCCTATGGAACCGCCCACTGTCCTGCAGAACCAATCAGAGGTCACAGTGTGGGCTGGGGCAGAGCATGTGGATGTGGACACCTTCAGCTGGAATCTACCGATCAAAGTCCTTCCCACCAACCCGGCTTTGGCTTCCTACGTGTCCCAGTTTACAGGGACCAACAGCATTACCATTTAACTGGTGTGTGTGTATGAGAGAGAGAGAGAGAGAGAGAGAGAGAGAGCTAATCTGGAATTAATTTTGTGTTTCAGAGAGTATCCAC
>VURO01015480.1:18352-28953 GCA_015108175.1 Pelvicachromis taeniatus
GGGGGGATGTCTGAAATGTCTGTTGTCAAGATTAGGTGGCCGTGTGAAAACTATGTGGTACGACCAATCTGTGGGCTACTCATGCTTGTGCTGTTGTTGGCCCATCGCCCGACAAATGAATGTTGGAGGGACATTTGCAAAAACTGTCTGATGAAATTTATATCACTGGAACCCAAATGAACCTTGCGCACTTGCGTTAAGTATCGCCCTGTAATCCCTGCTTTACTCACCAGGTTATCAGGAGGCTGAACTCTGGATGTTTACAACATTATATAAAAGCAGACCACTCCGTATGAGAAAGAGCCACTAAACTAGTCGGCTAGTCTTTTTCTCACATTTTAGCTACCAGTAAATTAGGCACCAGGAACATTTCTAACACAACAACAAATAAAATGGCTAATTAACCTTAAAGTGTTAAAGTGCTGAAAAAAACCAAAACAAAAAAAAACCCCTAAACAAAACAGCTCTACATACTGCAACATCATTTCTGCATAAAGAAACACAGATAAAGTAGCAGTAATTGGCTTGTTTGGAAATCTCAGGCTTGGCTGTGTTATTGTGTGAAAGATGTAAAACACTGAAGGTCAAAACCAGAGTTTTTTAATAAGACATTCAGCAGATCTGCGTAGTGAGGGTGAGAGACAGGCCTGCAGGCTCAGGTGTTACGGCAAATCTCAGAGGGAGAACCCTCAGTCACCTTTCACAACAAGCTGACAAATGTACCTGGGTCTGTCAAAATGCATCTGCTGGTTTAATACGAGTGTCTCAAGCTGACAATGATACAAACACATGTGCTAACTCAAGTGGGAGTTAATTCCCACCTGAGCTCCTTGGTAATACCACTTCTTCAGCACCAGCACAGCACTGCCGTGTCATCAACACTTAGGGCTTCTGTTACTATGTTTTCATTTTCCTCTTGAGCAAAGAAAATGAATTTCAAGTAGAAACTAAAATACATTTTTAAATTGGATGAGTAAACCGACCTTATATGGTTAGTCTTACTTGAATTAGTTGGTGATTTTATCATTTGTTCCCTTAAGCCAAAATGAGATCGCAAATACTGGCAGAAGAGTATAATTAATTTAAAATAGAAATTAAAATATTTATAGGTATGTTCACTCATTACTCCAGGATGAATATGCTTAATTCAGACGGTGACCACTGGAACTTGGGATTAATTAGCTACCGTTTTGTTAACAGAGAAAATATACAAGGATACTAGCGTTGAGATGATTTGAAAATGGGCAAAGGGATAGAAGTATACTTAAATCAAAAAGTAAAATATGGAGGAAGACAAGGCAGTAAAAATGCATCTTTGCAAGATGACATATCTATGGGGAAACTAAGCGAGTTCGCGTTATTTTCTGTGAGAAATAACGTCTGCTGTTATCTTCAAAACATGATAGTCATTTGGGCTCAATCATGTCTGAAACTAGTGATGAAAAAAAATGTTTGGCAGAACACCAAAAATGGTATATGTTGAATTATTTTGCTGATGTCTTTATTTTGTTTTATTGGCTCTCATTTTTGAAACCTTAAATCCTTAAATCCTTATTATGATTTTATGTATTAAGGCAAAACTTTGTGATTTGTGGAGACTCACCTGCAAAGGATGAGTTACAATGATCGAACTCTGAATTGGCAGAGTAGAGAAAATGTTTCATCCACAAAAGATATCACTTCTTTATGTTTGTATAGTGTGTATGAGGCACCAGAAGTCAAACAATTATGCTGGTTATGATTGTAGTCTCTGCTCTCTAGTCTCAACAGACCACATTTTCCCCAGGGCAAGAGAAAACAGCTATCACAAAACACAGGTTACGACCACCGCTTTACCTGAAGCTCATGGCTGTGAGAGTTAAAAAAAAAAAAAAAAGCAATCAGGTGAGGCTGCATTTAACAGGGACAAATAATTTTTTACAACATCACACTTATAATAATAATAAAAATAAACATGTGGATTACTGATAGGCACGATGTAGAGTAACAAAGTGAGGAAAATAACATTTTAAGTGTTTTTTTGTCTTTTTTTGCTATTCAAACTTATGAACTCCATCGTGAATTTTATTTTTCTAACAAGCTCTTTTTTGCGAGTCTAAATTGGCCCATTAATGGGCCCAAATCAATCAAACCATCAGGACCCCATCTCTAAATTGGCCCATTAATGGGCCCAAATTGGAGAGTGGGGAGAGTGGGCTCCCCGTCGGGGAGCAGTGTAGAGACGGTAACTTGCTCAGGGGTACCTGAGTGGAAGTGGTTCAGTGGATTCGAACCCCCCCTCGGTAATATAGGTTTAAGTAATATATCAACTGATCTGTACATTTAAGACAAAGATCTTCCTAAAGTATTAGTTATTGCAACAACAATTAAGTGGCTGGACAATTTAGTGACCACAATTTAACTGACAACTCAGATAAAGTTTTTCACTTGGCGAAATAACAAATACACCTGATGAGAGGTTCATGAGTCTTTATAATTTCAAGTCACTTCTCATATTAAAAGAAAATGCTTGAAGCCATGCTTCTTCAATTACAAAAAGAACACAGTAAAATGGACTGTAGTATTTGGGGATGTACAGATTGTCTCCATTCCACTCAAGGCCAATGTTGCTGTTTAAAATATAAATTTGTCAAAAGTTTGTGCTTACTTATCTGGTTTCTGTTATGTTCTAACACCAAACTTCTTCAGTGCAAGAGAAACAAAGAAACCTTCATTATAACAAAAAATTAAATGCTTTAGAATTTTCCAACTCCTCACCACACTATCTTCAAACAATTAGCTGGTGCAGAATTAACGAGACACAAAAATTAAACTAAAATTGACCACTGCCACTTTGACTTTATACCAGTGTAGCCTTACTACATTATTCTTTTTTTAAATAAATATATCAGGACAGTTACCCTGCTCCGAAGATAGTCTGCCAGGTTCTTTCGCGTGAAGTTTGCTGCTGCCGCTGGACTGAGCTCATAACCTAAGAAAATGAAGGCAAAAAGCTTTGGATATAAGTGTTTTTAGCAAGCAAACTGGTCAAAAACATTTTAGAGTTAAACTTAAAACCTATAAGGACCAGCAGTGTCACGCAACGATCATGTCTGAGGTCCTTACCGTTCCTCATTTTGTAGAGCTGCACATTCTTCTGGATGTACTCTGCAAACTGCACTGTGTCTCCAGCTTCTCCCACACACAGCAGCAAAATCTTCTCACTGAGCTTGAACATCTTGTCATAGTCTGAATAAAATAAGGAAGAACACAAATTCATTACTGTGTTCTTAAGTTGTCTTATAGTTTGTAGTCAAACCTTTAATCATGAACATGAATATCATGGTAACTTTGGGCTATTGATGATTTCATTGAAATGTTCTTTTTCCAGCATAAAAAGGATTTGACTGACAGCACTCTTTGGATTGACAAATACTCAGAACAATGGAAAAGCCCAAGAAACTCAGTGAAGATCTACAACTGTAGATTTACACAAGTTAGAAAGATCTCTTGGAGCCATCTCTGAACAACTGCAGATTCCAAGATCATCACTTCAAACAAATGTACGCAAGTACAAGTTATATGGATGTGTCACCACTTTGCCAACACCTGGAGGAAGACCCAAACTGTCACTCTTAGATGAGAGGAAACTGCTTAGGAACAACCCAGGAACCACCAAGGCTCAAGCCTACCTTGAACTGAAAACTGCTGGGCTATCGGTGGAACAGTGCACAGTGAAGGGGGTTTTGCATCGCCATGGACTGAGAGGATGCCCACCAAGAAAGAAGTTTCTGCTCCAAAATTGCTGACAACGTGGACAAAGTCAACATGGACCAGTCAACCATCAAGGTATTACAGCCAGACAAGACAAAGACTGAACTATTTGGCCACAATGACAAGATGTTGTTTGGAGGAGTAAAGGTGAGGCTTTCAGACCTAAAACCAGTGCGCCAACTATTAAGCCTGGTGGTAGCATCACGCTCTGGGGCTGTTTGCTGGCAGCGGTGTTGGTACTTATAAACAACGTGGACGGAATAATGATGAACGACTACCTCCAAATTCTTTGACTTCACCCCAATTTAACAGCTTGCAGGTTGAAGCATTAAGAAGTGTGGTCAAAAATCTAGTCAGAATTATGCCATAAGTCTGTTGATGGCTTCCAAAAGTATATTGTCAAGGTACAACTTGCTAAATGAAATTTAACCAAATAATACTGAGGGTGTGTGAATATATTTGATCCTTTGTGGGCTAGAGAAAATGCTAAATAAATTCAAACTTGTTCTCCCAATTCTCATTTTACATTCATTAAAGATATATGCTGTACAATCAGTCCACTCTGCTAAAAGAACAGCTCAAACAAATCATTAATAGGCTAAAATGATCCATGATGAGTGTAAGCAAAATTCCATTTCGACAGTGATGTAGTGACTTTCACTTTCGTTGTCAGTAACCTTATGGCAGCTCATGCCGAGGTTGACAACTTTAGTTACGAATGAAATGTAGAGTTCATCCTATTAACTAGGAAAAGGTGATGACATTGTTAAACAGAATGTCTCAGTATAACATTTATATTGTGAAAAAACATCTAACTGTGATAAAAGATATTATTTGCTAATCTACTGTTAGCTTTGTTAGCTCTAGTCACATTCAGTGTGTGGTTACAGGTAAATATTTAGCAAGAAGAATAAAAAATGGTTCAAGTACTACTTATTAGAAACAGAAAGCCGGTTTAATGCCTTTAGAGACTCTAAAATGTAGCTATGTTAGCAAGTCTGTCTAAAATAACCGGCAATGCCGCTAACGCTATAAGCTAATGCACTGTCATACCGTGTTTCATCTGAATGATGCTGCTTGCTGCAACATTATCAGCGGCGACGAGTACAAAATCCGGTCCCTGTATCCCGATTAAATATTCCATTCTGTTCAACGGCTACAAGCTGGAGTATTTATATAAAACAGATTAAATTAGGAGCAGCCTCTTAGCCTCGTCTGTATGGATTACACAGCAAAAGTTTGCGATAGACGGCGCACAGTGTTTACGTCACAGCAAAGGAAGCTCGTATTTTCCACGCGACGCGGGCGGGCAATTTGAACGTTCGCTGTTGTTGTGTGCCCTATGTTGGTTGTGTTACACTCTGATCTGCTGTAAAAGGGGGGGAAAGATCTGGAATTTCTTCAGGAGACTGTTGGGACGAAGGAACTCCTCGGAGCATAATGACGGACTCTAAGAGCCTTGACAGCTCGCAGCGGAGACGCTCCCCGCGGCTGAGCTCTCCCCCGCAGGTTCAAAGTGACAAGAAAATGGCGCTGACGTCTCTCGGTGTTAAACGCTCAATCACTGTGAGAAAAATAGCGCCCAGAAAAACAGTCGCATTATTGGAACAGAACAAGGAGAACACGCCGAGGCCGTCCAGCTCTGAGGGCATCCAGCAGAAAAAGCCGAAGGTCTCCACACCCAGTCCCGTCCCGGGCCGAGAAGGCAGCTCTCGGCCCTCGGCTAAGAAGAAAGAGAAGGCCGCTATGCCTTCACCGATCCTCCCCTCATCTCCGCCGCCCCCTTCTCAACCCCCGCAGATGGATCCAGAGGATGCGGTGTGGTCGCAGAAGGTACGCAGGTCCTACAGCAGGCTCAGCGAGAAGTCCTTGAACAGCCCTGAGTCTCGTGAGACTTTATTCGGCTTTGAGAAGCTGAAAACCCCAGAGGTCCGGAGAGCCGGGGTGCCCAAGATTGGCCTGGAGGTTTCTGCAGGATCCTTTACCGGACTGAACTCATTCACGTCTTTGCTTGAGGCTGATGACTGCGGTGGTTCAGCTTTCCCCGAGCCGGACCCAAACATCCCCGGAGTGGCTGTTGTGAAGGAGAGGAGGAGGAGGAAGAAGAAGGTCCAGCAGATAGACGTGACGGAGCTGGACGCTCTGGCTGCAAAGATGAATGCAGAGTTTGAGCAGGCTGAGGAGTTTGAATTAGTCGTGGAGTAAATATTCAAGGGGAAAAAAGAAAGACTTGGGCAGCATGCTTGTGTTTGACACAGATATGCACACAAACACTGACTCTGAGAGGACTCTACTGAAAATATACTTTTCTTACTCAAAACATTCAAGTTTTATCTGTTTTCATTTGTTCGTATTGTAAAGTTTGATCATTTTGTTTCCTGTGTTTATTTGTTTCTGTAAATGCTCTTAATGTCATTGCTAGTCATTTTGTGGATGCTTACAGACAGGATCGTTTTTGCTGTTATAACTGCCCATAGTTACACAAACAAGACCAAAATACAAACGTTTTCGACACATTCACCTGTAGTATAATCAGTCAGGATGCACAAATATATATATAAGCAAATATCAGACTTGTTGATTTGACGCTGGTATTTTTCAAATAAGATGCCTCTCACTGATTTTAATCCGGTGTGTGACCATCGCTTTTACCCTGGCGGAATGTTAAAGGCTTTTAAGACAGTTGTGTTCTTATTATAATCTTATTATGAATATTTCATTATCTCCCCTGGCATAAGGGTTGAATAAATAACAATAAAACAAAGACAAAAAGAATCTTGTGTAACCCTGGAAGCATAATACAGGGGGAGTTGTAGCCTTCAAAGGGCCAGTTTTTCTACCCTGTAGAGTACATTTTGGTTCTCTTAATGTTTGTAATAGAGGCTGAAAACAACAGATTTTGTTATTAATTTCTACATCCAAAACCAGCATATTTCCTCTTTTATAGAGTGTTTTAATCCACATGTATTGACACAAAGGTTCTACAGCGGTTGCCATTACTCTTGTCCTGAACTGTTTTCTTATGTGTCTTTTCTTGGAAATTGTTTTTCCTGCTTGCCTATGCGTGTAAATAAATGCTAATGCCAGATCTGACTTCTGAGTCAAAAACTATATTGTTTTATCCTTTATTTTCCCCAAATTACACACAAATTCCAGCAATATCTTAATTTATAAAACGAGAAGAAATTCAAAATAACAAAGACGACCATCACAGACTTGCAACGTTATAAATGGTATTTTCATCTTATTCCAGTTGTGAAGTGAATATAGCACAGAAATCTGTTTAAGGAATCTTTCAGTAGTATTCTGATATTTGAAATGTGTACTGAGTTATTGCCAGATAATAGCACTCGGGATTAGCCAGCACAGACTCTAACAAGGTGCTAACCAAGCACGCTGACAGCAAAGAGGTGGTCTCCAGTGGTTATGATGAGGTGAACTGAATGACAGAGTGGGCAAACTGTCTCTATTTAATGAGAATGGTGGACATTTTTCCTCTAGAGTCTCTTAAAGGAGTGGATAGAGGGGATAATTTGCACTAACAAGGAGTTATGCTCTGACTAACCGAGGCTTCTTGTAAACTTGTCCGGATTTATTGATTTATTTATCACTTAAAATATTAAGAAGGGTGATGTGAGGAGCTGTAGTAACTTCAGAGGGATGAAGGTGGTGAGCCACACCATGGAGACGTGGGAAAGAGTTGTTGAAGCTAGGTTAAGAAGAGAGGTGATGATCAGTGAGCAGCAGTATGGCTTCATGCTGAGAAACAGCAATATACGTATGTGAGATGTTTGCTTTAGAGAAGGATAACAAAAGGTTAGAAGGAGCTGTCTGTAGGTTCTCTGTCATCCAGGTCATGGAGCTCGAAAAGAAAAGTGACTTGACTGCTATAAGATTCGTGAAGCCGTTTCATCTGAGAAGCTTCTTCAGTTCTAAGACCAAATTCTGGTCCCAGGTGTTTAAACCCTAGTGGGAGTTGTACCTTAAGACGGTCGTTGACTGACTATTGATTATGTGCCTCATCGCATGAGCCAAGGTGTGTAAAATACTTTCTAGTTAACGTTCACACTCCAGTGAGCACATCAGAAAGCCACTGGGCTTTAATATCGTCCACAAAGATCATTTGGTATGCAGACTGGAGCAGCCAGGGATCCATCTAACAACCTTCCAATAAGTGGATGCCCCTGCTCTACTTCCTGAGCTATAATCACCCCACAAACTTACAGGACGTGGTATTTCCAAGCGATCTCCCAGGCCCTGCCCTGAGATCAGGCGTGTTCAGGGTGGTATGGCCGTGAGTTAAGGGTTGGTGTTACAGAGGAGGATGCTAGGGATAGGACAAGCTGGCGGTAGATGATCTGCTGTAGTGACCGCAAAGGGGAGCAGCTGAAATAAAAAGCTCTGACTTACAAAATGACACATTTGCTGCTGACAGTCACACTTGTTTGAATACAGGACACAAAAGATCACCAAATTGATTCATCTGGCATTAAACAAATCTAAGTTCATATATTTACATTCAACAGCTGACAAATGGGAGATTCTGAATAGATGAGTACCCTCATCCACATTTTCAAAAGGTGAAGTACACCCCTAACAGGGTGCCAGCCTAGCACAGAGAGACAGACACCACTGCTTAGAATCACCAGTCTTTGGAGTACACAGAGAGAATATGCACACAGCCAGTGGAGTCACATCAGCCAAACCAGGATCTATCTGCTGTGAGACAACTGTGTGCTACCCACTACCACAACAGCCAAACTGCTGCTCACAGATCCAATATGTGAGACTTTCAGGTTAAACCATGAATGAAAATATCCAAAATGTGAAATATAAATTTCAGCGATATCTGTTTGCTATGTTGCTGTGATAGCTACTTACAGCACAGCAAGTTCCTGGTTCGATTGTGGTTGTCAGTTTGAGTCTTCTATCACTCATTCTTATGTTTTACTTTTTAAATTGCTTGGTTAGTTTAGTTCTCTTTAGTTCTAGATATTTAATCCTTTGCGCCTTAATTTATTCGAACCTTCCTAGGCTCTTCTTGCATCTGGATGTCAAGTCTTCATCTGTGTCATGTGATTTCTCCATTTATTTAGTTCCTGTTTTATTTTGTTAGTAATGTCTCTGTCTCGTGTGTTTTTCTTCTTTGTTATCGTCTTAAATAGTTCCAACTGTGTCCCCGTTTCCCTCCTGCGTGTACCCTATGAATGTATCCTATTTCTTGCTGCTTCTTGATTCACCTGCCTCAATAAAGATTTGTATGTATTTGTATTTTATGTAAAACCTGCACGTTATGACAGTTCAAAGTTTTGCAGAAAAGCACGTTTGTGTTCTTCTTGGCAGTGCAAAATGTGAAACCATCACCATCACTTGCATCACCTGAGTTGTTTTCTTATTTTTCTAATTTCAAATGAAATTCTTATTACCATTAAAATAATCCCAGCTTTACTTTTTCAAGCTCTTTTATGCCCACTCAGTAAGTTGTTTATTATAATACTGTGGGATGCTTTACAGATGCTCACTGCTGTTAATGAAGACAGAATTGCCACATCTTTAGCAATATATAATATTTGCTGTATTCTGTAAGACTTTCAGCTTTATTGCTCGGAATCGCAATGGATAAACCCCGAAGATCTTTATTTAAATTTAAAGATGTGATCCACACTCTTGCACAGATACCAACCTTGGAGAAAGAAAAAAAAAAAACAGCCCTGTCTCTGAATAAGCTCTGAAGTTCAGTGTTTACCTCCGCTCAGAGCACATACACTTGCTGATAGTATTTGAGAGTGTGCATGAGGAAGAGGTGCCGAGATATAACGAGTGTGTGTTTGGATGTTTTGCAGCGAGTGAGTAAATCCACAATTTGCTCACGCATTTTAGGGCGTGCAAAGCGCGCTCTGTTTTCTTCCTCAGGTGCCATTTCATGTTCGTACCCTTCATTTGGTGTTTCAGCGCAGACATTTTTTATTTATTTATTTATTTTTGCACAACACATGGCAGTGGCTTGTGCCTTTTTGTATATTTTTAACAAGATATTCATGTCTACTTGTCATTAGGAGTGAAAGTTACAAACAGAGTGAAGCGAGGTGGTTGGGGTGGGGGTTCAGCCGTCACTGCCAGAAACACTTATTGATTTGCAATTCTGCTGCTGCTGCTGCTGCTGCTTCTTCTTCGTGCAGTTGAGTCTGCTCATGCTGACTTTCAGGAGGTTTTATACTAAAATTCATGTTTTTCTTTTTGGTTTTTTTTTCACCCAGCCCAAATCTCTTCCTCTGCTTTTCCCTCTCTCTTCTCTGCTCCTCTCCTTACCCCCCCACCTTACATTTCACTCACGGCAGTTGTCGCTGGTTCAGCTTGACTGCTTCGTTAGGGCTCATCATTTGCATTCAGATTAATTATCTAATTACCGACAAATGTCCGGCGGCCACCCCACACTCCGGCTCGTCAGCTCTCAGCCTGTAATTATTTTAATCATTTACTTTCATCTGGAGCTTTCCTGCCATACTCCTGTGTTTAGAGGCCATTCTTAATTACCCTGCCAAGACACTCTTTTCATGAGAGGGAGGGGAGGAGGGGTTGGTTTGAGGGAGAAGAGAGCAATTGGGTGAGGGAACGTGTGTGTGTGTGAGAGAGAGACAGAGACAGAGAGAAAGACCGATGGGGACATGATCCAGGGGCTTTGACAGCACAGAGGAAGCTCAATGCTCTGCTAGATACTCTCTTTCTCTCTCTCTCTCTCTCTACCCCCCCCACCCCCCCCCCCCCCCCCCCCCCCCCCCCCCCCCCTCTCCCCCCCCCCCCCCCCCCCCCCCCCCCCCCCCCATCCTGTTTTCATCGTCACTGTGCAG
>VURO01015484.1:0-11593 GCA_015108175.1 Pelvicachromis taeniatus
TTTATTAGTGGTTTTAGCCTTTGTGGCTAAAGAGGAACTGACTTCATTGACAACAGTTTCAAAAGTGTCCAAAAGTGCATCGACTTCCACTACAGCACTGTGTAGTCTGTTTTAAATGCCACGATGTTTATTTCATTTATGCCCAATTTCTTTGCTACTCTGCATTAAATAAACATGATAATTGTTGCTAAACTTTGCCTGCTTAGCGTTACCCCAATAAAGTTTTTGAATGCTTCTCCCAACAGTGAAATAAAAACCCTAATAGCTTGTAACTGCTTCCATAGAAACCAACATCTGCAGTTACTAAGGAGAACCTGGAAACGCTGTTTAGTAGCTCATTGTTATACAGTTGTAACTGTTTGAATCGGACACGCTCCCAATTTACACCGACAAAACAAGTTCTACTCTTTGAAAACTCTGTATTAGTGAAGTGTGGAAATATGTGCTGCCCTCTTCCACCTGATGACTGTGAGGTTTTTATTTTTGTAGTGGAGCCATGTGAAAGTGGGGAGGAAGAGACCATGGAGACGCTTGTCTCTCCTGACTCGTTACTCAACATGGAGTGCGCTGACGCCCTCTCCCTGGAACACTACTGTAAGCAGAGCTAACACAGCTGCGTTCACCTCAAGCCCTCTGCTTGCTGATCTTTCAGTGCACGATTTTATTTTTAGGCATTACGGTGCTGTTGTTTTGTTTTTTTAATAGCAAATCTGTTTCTGAACCCTTGCAGCGCAGACCTTCTTACCATCGCTGGGCGACGTCATCACTGCTCCTGTTGTGGGGGACGAGCTTTTGGGAACTGTCGATCAGTCACAGTGGTCGTCGTTGCACAGGAACAAGCCTGGGTCACAGCTGCGGTCCAAAAAGAAAAGTCAGTCATTTTCCCGCTCAGCTTCTTGTACAGGTAGAATGTTGAGGATACAAATTGTTGTGACTGACTTTCTGACCGTGTGTGCAGGCAGGAAACCTCGACATCGAAGAGCAGAGTCTCCCACGCCAGAAATTACAGTAAAGAAGGACAAATACAACAAAGGTAATGTCAAACAAAACAAGACCCTGTTTCCTATGAAGGCACAGCACAGTACAAGTCACCTGACTGCACCTGAAATGATCGAAATGTGTGTGCACCTCACCCCTACCAAGTCTTGCATAAGTAAAGTTATGTAACCGTGCCTGTTTTGGGGATGCGTGCTATGAAAGTAGGTCTTCACCAAAGTTGTTTAACCCAAATCTTATTTGTTCTTTTTCGTTCTTGCGCTTTAGGCGGAAACACCCTTTACCTGTGGCAGTTCCTGATGGAGTTGCTGCAAGATAGACAAGTCTGCCCTCGTTACATCAAGTGGACTAATCCTCAAGCGGGGATCTTCAAGCTGGTCAACTCAAAAGCAGTGGCGAGGCTCTGGGGCAAGCACAAAAATAAACCAGATATGAATTATGAGACGATGGGCAGAGCACTCAGGTACAACACGGCAGCTTCCAAATGGAATTGTAACGTTCTCACTCTGTAATTTGGCCGAAAGAAGAAACGACAACAGAAAATAATAATGAGCAATCATAAATGTCAAAAGCGCTTTTTAAGATCATTTATGCTAATTTTCCTATATTTTAACTTGAGGGTTTTATTAAGCAGAGCTTGAAAGCAAAGACATAAACAGCCATTAACAAGTTGCCTAGCTTTGGCTTTGTACAAGTACACTGTGAAGTAATCATTTGTTTAATACATTTATTAGAATACAACTACATTAGCAGTATTGGTAATTAACAAAACAAAAAATTTAATGGTTAGTCTATGAGCACGCAGAAGCATTAAAGCATTAAAAGTGATATTTTTAATGCTGAAATACAGTAATTCTTGTTAGTCGTGAATTTTCATCGGAGCACAGTGTTGTTAGTTTTTGATTAAAATGCCAAATAACACTTATTTACTTACATTCCTGAACATAAAGAAATAGTGTTAGTGCTTGAGCGGTATGCTTGCTTCATTCCTGGCTTGCGTTGGCCCAAATTTGAGTAAAAAAGGTGAATTGAGTTTGCTGTTTGTCTAACAAATAACAATCGTTTTTGTAGTTTTAAACAAGTTTGTGTTTTTGGTCTAATAAATTAATACTTGTGCGCTGCACATAAATAGTAGAATAAAATCCAATGGAAGCTTACTGTACAGTCTACTGGAGTTTGATGCTGCTTATCAGTACTAATTTTTTTATTGTTAAACCAATTTGACTTGTTTAACTTTAATTTATGTACATAAATGCAAAAATGTATCCAATCTAGGTTAGTAAGAAAGGGGCAGATGTGGAACCTACAGTACACCAGGAAGACTGTATACAGTATGACAGGATTATCATGCATCAATAAAGAGTTGAAAAATATTGTGGTCAAGTAAGAATGTGTTTTTTTTTTTGTTTTTTTTGTTTTTTGTTTTTTGTCACTTTAATTTGAGATCTTACAAATGGGATGTGAATGATAAAAACTATAGCAAGTTTGAGAGCTGTCGGTTTCTGCTTTTTCCATGCAGGTACTACTACCAGAGAGGCATACTGAATAAGGTTGAAGGCCAGCGCCTCGTTTACCAGTTCACCTCTCTCCCCAAAGACATGATTTACATCACTGACGGAGACGGCATCAAAGAGGAAGACGACGAGGATCACGACGACAACAGCGTCAACGACGAAGGCATGAGCGACGACTCCGACAGTACCATATCGTCTAGTGACCATTCAGCGGAGGAGCAGGAAGATTCTCAGCCCCCGCCAAAGAAATCGTCCCTCGTCTCTGGCCGCGCTCCGGCCACACAGCGCACCAGGCCCGCTCCAAGGCCCTCGGCTCAGCGCGACACCGTCCTGCGTCCCACCAGCTCCAGTTTGATCCAGGAACAGCACCTGCCTATCGTGTCGGCTGAGATGCTGCGCACGCTCCAGAACCTGCAAAAGGTCCAGTCTCTGAAACCCGCCGGGCACGCCTCAGTCTTCAAAACAGCTCAGCTGCTGGGGAGTCTGTGCGAGCGACAGGCTGCTGCCGAGGTGGCCATAGGGAGAAAAGCTGCGCTGGAGATGCCCGACAAAAAGTCGCACCCAGGACCAAAAACTCCACAGCTCATGCCTCTGATCAGCTCTGACCAATAGAAGTAACAAGGTGCCCACTTTCTATCGAACACACGGATGCCTGTACACTCCACTGACTCAGGACCACTTTGCAGGGCTGCACTTTGCTATGACAACGCTGATTTAAAAAACAAGGGACTTTTGTGTAGAATATTATTTTAGAACAGTGCTTTTTCACAGCGCTGACAGGAACCAGAATCTCACAGCAGTTTTCCTTCTCAGCTTTGAAGTCTGATCATTTCGCCTTATTGTCATTCTCTGTAGCCCTTTGCTAAACCAACACCAAAGACAGACATGCACTGGAATCTCCGGCCTCTCTGCACTGCCTGCAGATGCTTCTTCTCTGCTTGCACTTCAGCTCCAGTGTCCTGGAAGCAATTATCTTATCACCACACTGTGCCCTTCTTCTCTGCCTTTCGCTCTCACGTTCTCCTACGCTGTTTAGTTTTGTGTCTTTCTGCTATCACGTGCTGAAGCATTCCTTTGCCTTAAAAGTGGCTTTGCACTAATGTTTACCTCTGCTGTATATTTCTTCTGAAGTGCCTGAAGGTGTCAGTCCATGCTATTCCTGTAATCATAAGGGAAAACATTCCATATTGTTATTATTGTTGTTGTTGTTGTTGTTGTTTTTTAAGATTGCTGCATTTTTTTTGTCTGCATTGTGAAATGTTGAAAACAAGGGATCACTGTTATTTAGTACTTTAGCACTTGCGCTGTTTATTATTTGTGTATCTACACCGTGAGACTGCTTTGTTTTTTTTGGGGTTTTTTTCTATTTTCTTCGTGACAATCACCAGTGACGTGGCCTTGTAAGCCATCCTGTCTCCTATAAAATTATAATGCTACTATTTATCTTTTCTCTTGTGCACTTATTCTCTTTAGCTATCCATATATGAGTGCGTATAATAAACTCAGAATGCTCTATCTGTATGCATCTATTACGCACCGTAGGGCCACAACATTAAAACCTCTGCGTTGGGTGAAGTGAACATTGGTTACAGTGCAACGTTCACGTGGGTTTAACGTGGAGCTACGCATTGCAGAAGGCGCCAGCAGTGGCGTCTCTGCACAAGGCAGGACCTGCATATTACCAGGCTGGTGGTTTTAATGTTATGGCTGATCTTTGTGTACTGTATGCCTGTGAAAGCGCTTGACTTGTTCTTTTGATGCCATTTTTTTTTTTTCCTCCCTCAGGTTTATAAATCGTTTATGTGCTGCACATATTATGTACTCTATGCAAGAAGTAAAAGTGACATCTTTAGTTTTATTATTTTCTCTTCGGCCGGTCTTAGCGTAGGCTCACGAAGCCGGCCTACAAACTTCTCCAAAATGTAGAGAAACGACTGAACAGTTAGGCTGGCTTTTTGGGGGGCTAGACTTGGCAAAGAGATGCTTATGCAGTAACTGTGCCTGCAGGGAAGTCTTATGCAGAACTGATTTCACTTTATTATACCATGTTTTAGGTTTTTTTTGCCCCTTGCTTTTCTCTATGTGTCCTGGGAATGTCTTACCTTTATAGATTTGTAAGCTTGTAGCAGAGGGAGAGGTGGAGCTTGTTTTGTTTTTTTTGGTCATTTTGTTTTTTATGGTGTGTTTGCTTTAATGCAGTCCAGTGATGTTAAAGATAATCGTCTATTATAAAAAAAATAAATTTACATTTGTCATTGTGTGAAATCCATCATTGTTTTTTTCAAAGACTTGGAGCATCAGTACACATGTCACATTTAAGTAGTGCATTCAACTTCTGCTTTATCTGTAAAGGCCTGACGCAATGATACAGATTTGCCAGAACTACTTCTACAGAATTCTGACATGATCAGTGTTTTTCTTTTTTTCTCATTATCAGAAAGGTGTTAATTCTATTTTAGATTTGGTGAAGTTGTGTTTTGTTCACCACGTTAACACTTTAACCCGTCAGCTGTACGAGTCCTGTTGTCATGATAACTCACCAACGAGCTGCTGTAGGTTTTTCTAGCTGATAGGTGCATTTACTAAATAGGAATGAGTTTGCATCTCTGGTACCTTGTAACTGGAGATGGATGGATGGATTTTCAAATTGATACCATTAGACGAGCTAGTAGGAGGCTGAGGGGAAGCACTGGCGACCACCAGTCTTTTTTTAACATAGCGGTGGTGCTTATTTGAGGTGGCAGAAGTGCAAAGGCTTCTGTTAAAAGGTGCTCTGGTAAAAGTACTGATTCAACTTCTTTACTGACATAAAGGTGAAAAGTACCTGCTCTGAAATGTACTGAAAGTCAGAAAGTAAAAAGTAGCTCTTTGGAGGACGTTTCTATACCAGCTATTTTTGTGCAAAGCTAACTGTGTTATAGTAATATAATAAAATGACATCAGTACATGGCAACACAGTCTTTATTATATCATTTCTGATCAAATTTTTCATTCTGATGAATGTATTCAGCTTGAATCAGGTATGCAGGACATCAAGATAGAAAAAGAACTAAAATATATATATCTCTGTTCTCTGTGTAGAGGGTGACTTTGTCTCTAAACAAGAAAATGTGTACAGTCAAGGGGTTAAAGTGGATTCTGCACATGGGGAAACCCTGGGGCTCAGCGTGCGTTAAAGAATGAGAACTCGCAATAATTTCTACTGGGAGCTCCAGCAGATTTTCTTAGTGTACTGGCTGTGATCAGCTGACCTGGGATCCTGCTCTGAGGTTCACTGCTTGTTGTGGATGTGCACAATTGAATTCAACAAGATATCAGCGGATGTTTCATGTGTTGTCCTGGCTGATTTCTGTCCACTACACTGAGAGTATACCATTGACATTCTAATTTTAATACATCACTTTATTTAATCATTTCACCTGTTATTCACACATTATAAATTAATAATCCTCTATGAAGAATGTTGTGGCAAAGAACACATTTCGATTATATATTACATTTTATACATACATACATACATACATACATACATACATACATACATACATACATACATACATACATACATACATACATACATACACGGATAGATAATATTAAATACTTCAAATATCACAGGGAAGATGGTCATTCTTCAGTCCAAAGGTTTTCCTATATTTTTAAACACAATGTTAGTTATTTTTTCTTCTACAGCTACATTATCTCTTGTTTCTCAGATGTGACAATGAATGTACACGATGTCTTCTACTGTCCGACATTATTTCCTTAAAGAGACGTGAAACACAAACTTGTCGATTAGATTCAACATTACAACCCACGGCCCATTCTCTGTCTTATTTCCATTGTTCTGTGGCAGATTATAGATCCAGCTGATGTTGGAGCATTTCATCCTCACGATGAATCATTGGACTTTTTTTGCTAACATAACAGGTCCATTGTACCACAGCTCTGACAGGAAGTCTGACTGCAGTCTGACTGAAATAAGCCATGTCTCCCTAATTCTCTGATCTATTGTAGCATTTTGACAGTCTGGGGGAGTGTTAATTGTTTGTGTGTTTATATTCTTTTAGCCCCCATTTTTATTTTCATTAATGGTATTATAAATTTGTTGTTGGTGGTTGAACTTCTTAAAACAAAAATGTTATCGCTGTTGCAATAACTCCTCCGGGCCGCTAGGGTCGAGTAGAGGCAGTGTGAGCTGCGCGTAGCCGGATGTTGACAGCGCTCTGCTGTGTTTGAGCTGTGGCTGTTACCGCTATCACGTTTCTCGTAGTCTCCACATCTAGAACTTTCCTGTCACTCCAGAAACACCGCGTACGTCCACAGAAGCAGATGGCAACCGAACGGTGAGTTCATCTGAATCTATCAATGAACTGTTCTTATAGCAGCAGACATTTCTTTTCTTTCAGTTCTTTAACGCTTGCTCTCTCTTTTTTGTTGCTTTTAGCAGCTTCCCCGATAGCTTCATTGACGAAGACCCACAGAAAGCTCTGCAGGTAAAACACTAGCCTCAGCTAGCCATAAACAAGTTTGTGAGATGCACGGTGGCTCTTACAGGTTGTCCGTTTTCACTTTAAATTCAGTGGACTTATTTCTTTAGAAAGGAAATTGAATAATATCCGTGGTGTTCCTGTTTCTGATATTACCAACAAGCTAGCAAAGTTAGCCAACATCTTATGCTAGCCCTATTTAGTTATGAATCAAACTAATGCCAGCATCGCTCTGTTATCGTATCAAAAGGCCACTTGCTTCTTTAATACCATTAAGAATTACATTGTCTCATGCGTGACGAGGTATTACTACATAACGTTAGCTCGAAATAGTCGGCTTACTGGATACTAACTCTGTCGTCCTGACACGAAGTTGGTGTTAACTGTCAACAGACTTAAACAAGATAACCAGTGAAGTTTATTTCTGCTATTTAAAAAGCCTCTGGTGAAGCTGCTGATATTTTTGTGACTACCCGGGCAGTATTATGGTCATTACACTTTGATTTGCAGGAATAACACAGATTCAAATAGATTCACAGAGAACTGCTTCTCCTATAACTATATCCTTCGAAAGTGAAAGTTGCAGATGCATAACAGCGCTACTTTCGATTTTAGCATTTTTCTAGATGTTTCTTTCCTGCCACAATTCTTGAAGCATGAAAACACGAGTATAAGCCGTTTGTACAGTAAGTGACACTTCTTTATTATTTTCAGGAGCTTAATGAGGCCTTGCAAGGAGACTCAGACAATGCTGAGTGGCTTTGTCAGCGTGCCTATGCCCACATACTGCTCAAGAACTACAGCTGTAAGTCTGCACAGCACATGTGGGAACAGACCACACTAATAGTATTTTTCATGCATTATAAAGTGCATGACCATTATAAGAGCATTAAAAATACCTGTTATTTAGCTTTTGAGGTTTAAATTGCAGAAAAGCCAGAATTTTCAACTCCCATGTGACTCAGCCTGGATATATGCACTGCATAAAGAAACATAGTCATTTTTTATTTTATCTCCACAGGTGCTGCTGATGACGCCAGGAAAGCACAGCAGCTAAAACCCAGCCTCTCCCTATCTTTCATGCGCACAGGGTATGGACTGTGAAATGCTCACCTTTACATAGCACTTTTCTAGCCTGACTGACCACTTATAAGGCCACATTTACTAAAAGGGGCAAAATGGCAAGTGAGCGCAAGTAGTAGTGCTCACAGGTGTGGTTAGTGTTATAAGCGATCTACAAATTTACTTTACACTACAAGAAATGCTTAAAAAGCACTGAGGGCCTTCCTCACATCCATGGCCAATTCAGAATCCTCAACCTAACATGCATGTCTTTGTAGGAAACCGTGAGGGGTCATGCAGGTGTTTAGCTCGGTTTCGACTGCACTTCATTTGCCGTTTGGTATGTTCATCTCACCAATTAAAAAAAAAAAATAATTTAATTAAGTAAATGAACTGAAGTAATAATTAAGACATGTAGTTTAATTAATTACAAATAAACAGCTTGTGGCACAAATGCACAGCCAGCTTTATTGACATAGCTGGGATGAAACCTGCTGTGTATGGCTCATGTTTCTGATGTTATCTGACGGTTGTCACAGAACTTCTTTCAGCTCAGAGATTTCAATTCTGAAGGCCTTTTGTTCAGTGCTCCCCCCACACCCTCAAACCTGACCTCTAACATAAAGGAACATTTTGAAAACCTGTCCTCCTCGATCAAACAAACTTCGAACAGAGCCTTGTTTTGACACACAAATCACCAGGGTCGTACTGTTGTGCTTTTTTACATTTTTCATCTCAAGCGGGCCTCGTTAGAGTCATCCTCGCCTTCGTCTCATCACGTTTGAACTATTGTAATCCACTCTACTCGGGTCTCAGACAAAATTCAGTCACCAGGGCTGTAGCGTGGGACCAATTTGGTCGCACATGTGACCTAATTTCTCAATGGTGCGACTAAAAAAAAATCCTAGGTTGCACCGGTGCGACCAGCCGTTCGAATAAAAAGAAAAAAAAGTCTCCGCAACTCTGAAAGTCTCTGTGTGGTCAACAACAGATGTTCATTATGCCCACATCGTGGTCTAAACCACTCAGAGATGGTCAAGGACGGGACCTGTCTGATTGGCGCTGGTCCAGATATTACTGTGCCTACTTGTGTGTATGTTGTGCGGATAGAGAGAGGTGAGTAGCCTAGGCCTAATGGAAGTGGATATAGCTGTGGGTAATGAGAAAAGATGAAAAGAATGATTGATAACTTTTTTGTTAAGTTGAGGCCTGATCCGGCCGAAATTCAAAGCCAGTGCTCTGACACGGAGCCATCAACCTCTCAGGTTATGTCTAACACTGGTCTAGAGACGGCATCAGATAATGAGCCACACACGGTCGACTCCGAGCCCACTGAAAGTAAAGCGGCCGGCAGCAGCAAACAGGTCATCAGAGGAGGCCGAGATGATGATTCAGTTTAACATTGCATACAAAATAGTTAAAATTTCAGCTCAGTTACTTTTTCAGTAACTTCTCTTTCTTGTAGAGCTGTGCTCCAAATAAAGAACTTTGTGTTGACAAGGTTGTTAGTTAATCATTTACAAATCAATGTTGTCTGTATGGACAGCAATTTTCAAATAAACCTGTAAACCTGCGGTGTTAAGCGATGCGGTTAAACATTTGGGTGCACCTAAGAAATAAAAAGTTAGGCGCACCAGTTCAACCGTGGCAAAAAGTTAGTCTAGAGCCCCGGTCACCCGCCAACTCATTCAAAACAAATTCACAGAGCCAAGACAAAGTGATATAACACTGAGCTGATTTGAAGCTTTTATTAAAGTTGTATTTTACTTTTAAACCGTTACATGGGCTCATCGTACCCGCACTGTAGATTTAGTTGTTATTAATTGAGCAACTGGCTGCGCTCGTCAGGTCAGACCATTCTGTTCCCACAACAGCGCCTCATTACAGAGGTGTTTGAGTGCTTTCTGTTACCATAGCAACTGAGGTTAGCAAACTCAGTACTTTGAGATCACTACTCCATACTTTTCATAGTGAATCTATTTTTACTGCCCCTTAAGGATTTCTTTGACTGACTTCTCTTCATTGTATTTATTCGCCTGTTGTTCACACAGCACGTTCAGGTTTGATGCCCTGTTTTGAATTGTTTGTCGCCTCTTTGTTTTTATAGATTTATCATGTTTTGTAAAACACTTTGTAACTATATTTTATATTACTTGGTCTCACTATAAATTTGTGTGGCTGCATTCTGCAAAATATGTAAATGTAAAATAGTATAAAACTTTAAAGTTATACCGAGAAATTTACTTTCTAAAACTACCAGTGTAGTTAAAAAATCTGATTTCTGCTCTGCCTCAGAAGTTAATGCACAAAAACTCCCAAAACATTTTGCTTTAATAAGGTACATCATACAGATGTTGTTTGTCAGATGAGGCTGTGTTGATTTTTCCAAGATTGTCTGATCTGAGTTCAGGTGGCATGTTTTTCTCGCCCAACTGCAGAATAGCCGAATATCACCTGAACAACTATGAGTCAGCGCATGCAGCCTTCACTCAGGGACACCAACTGGATGGTGAGTGCAGCCCATTTTGGCCTCAAGTGCAGGTTCCTTAATTCCACTGTGTACCAACTACTGTTCGCAGCAGTGTCCTGTCCACTTTGCTCTCCTCATTGTTTCCATGGCAAAATTTTGGCCCTTTAGGGCTATATTTTTTTTTTTTTATGACTAACATGTTGATGACCACCTTAGCCAAAGGCATTATGTTTTGGGTCATCTTACATCCGTGCGTCACATCCTGGAGAACAAACCCATTGAGGTTTTTTTTCCCCCCTCATATTTGGCACAGATGTTCACTTGTTCTTATGGATGAACTGCATAGGTTTTGTTTATCTCTGTGGTCAAGCTTACTGTAATCTGTAATTTTACCATAACACCAGAATTATTTTGTGGTTTGTGACAGCATTTCAGGTGAATGTTTCATAAAGATAAAATAGCAAAGCGATGACCTTCTGTATTCAAAAGTCTGAGCAGACCTGGATGTAGACTCTTAATTCACTGATGTAGTCAAACTCCGCCTTCTCCATTCAGTTCTTACATTAGAAAAGCCTCTGTGTTCTTCACATGTGTGTTGGTGCTTTACAATAAGTAGTTCAACATTTTGCAGATGCATTGCTCTAATTCCAAAACAGTTGGAAACCATTAGCATTAAGAGGAATTGCAGTGGTATCACCTGTGCTGATCGCAGTAAATCAAATGAAAACCCACCATGAGAACTGCATTAGTGCTACATATTGGTACTGTGAGTGGCGTCTGATGGTTGTGCTTAACACACAGTACTGGGCTTTTCTTTTTTTCAGTCTCGGGCTTCTAGACATATACACCATCTTAAAGAGGTGTACGTACTAGGGCGGGGCAAAACGATTATTTTCCGAATCGATTAATCTAGTGATTAATTTTTCGATGCATCGTTTAATCTAATGATATATGTTACTGCTAAGCAGCTTAAATTAGTTTTGCATTTACGGAGGTTGTGTCACGGCTGGGGGGTGGACCAGTCGTGAGGTGTGGGGGGGGGTAAGGAGGAACCCAAGCGC